>JAUPFR010000001.1:73402725-73447725 GCA_036925125.1 Oreortyx pictus | reverse complement strand
ATAAGGACAGCCTAAGGAAACTAACTTCCTTACCAGAGCTGCAAATACCGCCCTCTCTCACCTCCTCTGCGTAAAGTTCCCCTGCAGCAGAATGTACGCATCTTGATCTTATGCATATTCTATCACACACGCACACATATATATGCATATACTTTCAGTTTTTTTTCTAGTGTGCTCCAGCAGCTGGAAGTAAGCAAGGAACCCATGTGCCCAGCAGCCCTCCGCAGGCAGCCAGCAGTAGCAGTGCTCTGCCACCAGCAGCTGTGCAAGAGGCGCCGTTCAGCTGGACAACTGCCACGTCTGAACTTAACGCAGCTGCATTGTGAAGCGCAACTGTACCTCCGGCCTTAACTTATCCTAAGTTCTAAGTTGCCTTTTGGATTTATAGCTGAGCTGAGTTCAATTTGTTTTTAACAGTTTTTCAACTTTTGAATAGAAGAGCTCACACAAAAGATAGATAAAATAAAGAAAAGGAATTGGGCAAAAGCTGAACTGTTTGTTATGTTCAGCAAGTTCAGAAGCAGCACGGGCTTCTTAACAGAGAAGGGTGGATGGATGGCTTGCTGCCTGCTCCAAAGGGCTCCATCTCAGGCACCAGGACACAAATGACATGATCCGACAAACAGCTTTGCCAGAGCAAAGGTAATCTGGATGTTGCAAGCCTAGCTACACGGACAACGTATGCCGTTCTTGCTTCTATTTACAAGAGCACACACTTCCAAAGTTTCAAATTGCTCTACTAAGAGTCTAAATTTGTAAGACTGAAAATTTAAATGCAGTGATATTTGTATACACATTATGTACTTATGAATTGTTGTTGTCAGGCTAGAGCCACTTATCTTGTTATTAGCTATACTTCGGTGCATCACTCAAAACAAAGAAAAAAGTGGGTGAATGTCAAGTTCCAACTCAACCGGCCCTCATCTAAACTGTACTGCATTTGTCTACCCTCCTAAAAAGCCATTTTATGCTTATTTTTTTAAACACTTGGTAGGCATCTGAATCCTTACTTTCACATTTTCTTCCCAGAAATCTTGCCTTTTATTAAGAATGTTCTAAGAAATTGAATAATAAGCTCGAGATCTGCCAAAACCTGTGTCTTGTTCTATTCAAGAGTCACTTCCCACCCTCCTTGGCTGCAGAGGTAATCAGCCCTGCTTCTGCCACTCTGGTTATGCTTCTTAAACTACCTCCTGCAGGTGGTTCTTTGCAGAGGAATTCTGCAACATCTAACCAGGTACATGGTGATGATTTCCCATGTCATATGCCCAAGAAGAAACAAAAAAGTATGTAACATGTATATAAATAACAAAAAACCCAGAGAATTCATGTTTCTTTCTCATCAGCAAAAGTACAGAACACAGAAATAGTTTATATATATATATATATATATATCCTGAAATACTGATACATTTGGATTGTCATAGCCAAACTCCACATTTCTATTTCAGTCTATCTTAATTTACCTGTCTGGTTTTCTGCCCATTCTGCCTAAGACTAACTTCAGTGGGCACCCTTTCTGCAGGCCTTTCTGTACAGACATCTATGTACGCAGAAGTGTTCTGCAAGGTCAGCAGGCTGATGTGTTGGCATGTGACCAAGGAACAAGGCGTCTTGTGCAATAAAGCTCACAATCCTGGAATTCTAGTTCAAAAAGGGAGGAACGTAAACCAAAAGTAAAATGGCAATCACTTAAATTCAGACATAATTACCTTATGCATGAGGAGTTTCTCATACAGTTAGATTCCCATTTTATTTTGAGAGCTCTTTTAGCACTCACCTTTTCTTTTTTGCTGTTATTTGGGTCATGCTAAATGAGACTCATCCTGTAACAACTTTGTGACCCATACCGTACCCACACATGTGAAAAAAAAACCATGAAGGCCCACACCTTCCCTGCAGTGAAGGCAGCAAAACCCCAGTGACTAGACTGTAACCAAACCCATATGGAAAGGCTCATCCTTAGGGAGAAGGCAGCCAAATCCTCACGGTCGCAGCTGTGCACTTCCACAGTGCCACCTATTGGAGGACTTCAAAGCACCTGGCCACAGCGGTGAGCTCTCCCCAGGTGCTCTCCCACACAGGTGCCCCTCCTGCCCTGCAGGGTGGGGAACAACTTCTCAGCGCTGCCTCCCTAAATGTCGCACTGTGTTTTCTTATCTTCGCGGCGAACGTTGGCCACCACGGCACCGACAGACTGAAAAGCCTACAAGCAGTAATATCCTCTGGAAATTCGGTTATTTAGGTGACTACGGTAAGGCAGAAATTCACAGCCTAACCAAGGCTCGGTGTCTGGCAGGAGCTGCTCATGACTGTAACCTGAAGGCTGATTCCCTGTTCAGAACAATCAGAGCGCAACGTGACATAGCATGTATTTGTGCCGTGACGCAAGCAAGTGAAACAAGTCCTCAGGTGGTGCGGGTATTACACGGTTCACAAATAAAGCAAGTAGAAACATCCTCGCTCTTTTAATTCCCACCGCCAGTATGTACTCCTCTTGTTTGTATTCTGTCGGAAAACAACGGATTTAGAAGTCACCTGGTGCTGCTGCCCCCCTCCCCACCTGCCCCCGGTCCCACGGCCGCAGTGCCAGACCCTCCCATTCACAAGCAGCAGCAGACCCTTCCATTCACAAGCAGAGCCGGCGGCACAAAGAGGAAGAGGAGGAGTTGAAGGGGAAGAGAGTGAGAAAGCGGATAAATTCCATTTGTGCTATTAAAAAAAAAAAATAGAAAAGTGAACTCGGTGGTTGAAAAGTGAAGATAAAAAGATGAAAACAGTAATCTTGCTACAGAAACCAGAGAATTATGTTCTTGCTCTACCCCCCCCGCCCCCCTTTTTCCCTTTTTTTTCCCTTGCTTTCACACCGTACAAACTGTAGCACCCTGAACAACTCACTCCCCTGCTATTTCCAGCACTTTACAGAAACTTTTCAACATTTCTGTTTGACACATATTTTCAGCAGTGAGGTGAAGACAATAAGTAAACAGGTAGTGAAGGGCTATTTAGAGAGCTGGTCAGTCACAGTAATAATAACGCAAAAAGAAAAAACCTCACACAGAAGAGAACATCTATCCTATGCGCTGTAGCCACAGACAGCACATGACCTCTGACAAACAGTTTTCAGAGTAATTTTAATGCTACTCTGGATTTAACTTGACTAACTGGTAGCAATTGAGCACATCTTTTTTTGTGGCAGCAGTTATCTAAAATGCTACAATAACAGCATCAAAAGTAGAATGGTGGAAGATTGGTTTTCCATTGTGCTGCTGAACTGGCATAATGCCCACTTTAAAAGCAATTCGCTGCTCATCACTGAAATCTGGCAGACACGACACTAAATGCCTCGAGGAAAAAAAAAAAAAAAAAAAGGGTCTCGAGAAGGGGGAACCACTCCAACCACAGAGCGCAGAGAGAGAAGGGGGGAAAAAGGGAGAAAGCAAAGGATGATGAATCCGTGTAAGAAGAGAAAATTGCAAAATACAAAGTTTAGCGCTGCGTGTAGACTCAACAGGCTCTACTTAATTTGCTTTGAGATTTCATCGCAGGCTTGCATTAGTAATAGCAGAAGAAAACAAAAGCAAATATATATTTATGTCTGCCCATTGTTCTGATGAAGTGAAAACGTACTGAGTTACGTCAATCATTTGTCAAACACATCTCCCTAGTTTTATTTACCACCAAATATAATGAGTAAATATGTGATAATAAAACTCTTCTTTTTATACGGGCATATACAATTTTTTCCTACTACTAAATACAGGTAATGATTTAGGAAGCTTTCAAAATGTCTTTTTACTGTCAATAAAACTAATTCTATTCCTATTTTCATGTTAAAAAAAAAGGCTTTACAAATGAAAATTCAAATTAAAATTCTGATTATAGTGTAGTGTGACAACACCTGTATTTATAATTTTACTGTCAGCTAGCTCGTAGTGTTTAACAATAGCTTGAAGCAGAAAAGTAATTGGAATTTGTCTGTAACATGCCAGATGACGACACTGGGCACTTTGCTGTGCAAAAGCAAATTTGGTTTGATGACAAAATAACCTTACCAAGATCTATAAAAGAGCCAACCCGAAGGTTAAGTCAGTCCTCCTCTACCCAAGGACATCCCATTCATCAGGGTGAACTGGGGTCAATGGAGCAGCCGCTGCAGGGACCCTCCCACCCCCAACATTCCCCTCCCAGAGCACTCCCAGATGATGCACCCACAGCCCAGGAGCACGAGGGAAGGACAGTGAGGATGCATCAGGGCAGGAAGAGGCGGTCACAGTGCACGTGTTGCGGTTCTCTGGACTTCTCCATGCGCAAAAAAGGAAAGCAGTGCTCTGAGCACAGCTGTGCTTTCCCGTGGCCCAGCCAGGCACAGCACATTTGCTGACTGACAGACCAGGTCTGATCTAGGACACAGCACAGTCACTTTTCAAGAAACGTTATTGAAAAAAATATGAAAGCTATTCAATTTGAGCATTTCAGAACTCAAACACATGCCACTCTCCACACACAACTTGCTTTACTCAAGGCTACAAATTAAAAGCCCATGTTTTTCATTATCCTGAAGACAGGAAAAAAAAATAAAGAAAAGGAAGCCACATAAGAAAGAAAAACAGAATGACAGTGATGTTTTAGTTTACACTAGATATGGCAACACATACAAACTGTCAAAACTATGGAGTGAAAAAAAGCTGTTATCAAGCAACTGTCAAGAGAGTCCTCTGAGATTTGGAAATCTTGTGTTTATTGTAACTACTGCACATTACACAAAGAGAGAAACATCCCTCTTCTTACCACTGCTGCTAAATATCATATGAGAGAGCCCAGACTTCTACCTCACTATTTAGATTAATTTTTTCCCTGTGTAATTCTGTGCTTGACAGCACAGAGCCCCTCCTTTTCAAAGTTCTCTGTTGTTGGGTCAAAGTTTAGAGAGGAACTTGAGGTTATAGTGAGCAGTATTTCATTTTCCAAAACTGTCAGTGCCATTTTTTATGTTGTTAACTTGTCGTCCATCATCTGAGAGTGGAAATTCTTAACACCAAAACACACAGAGGAAGAATTTCTCTCTTAGAAGAGGTATGAAGAAAGAGTGAGGGCAATGGAAACAGTTGTTTTACTGGGCATACTAGCAATCCTTTTTCATGTATTTTAACACACTGTCTAGAAATAAGACTTAGCCTGTAGCTGGCAGCAGGCTGTGGTATAGCCTCACTGTATCCATGCAGACTTTAAATCATGCTTTCTGATTGCAAGGAAACAACTATGCCTTAGATAGAAATTCCCACCCTCATTGGGGTTTCAACAGAACCCTCAAAGCAGCTTCTTTAGCCAAAGCCTTTTGCAGCCCTTTCTTATCCAGCAGCAACATTCCAGCTGTACTGATGACCCATCCGAGTTGCAAGCAAAAAAACAAGCTTGTGTTTTGTTCGTCACTCACTTCAAATCACATTTATTATCACTTCTAAACTTTATGTTTATGTAGAAACCATCTTTATTTTGAATTTGTTTGTTTATTTCAGAACAAACACTGAAGAGGCACCGAGATTGAGCTTGAAGTTCTTAAGAAAGAATAAAACGACACACTTTCACAGCTCAGTCTGGGGAACATCTAACCTAAAAGTTCAGTAAAAGAAGCCTCAGATATTATTAACTGTACAACAGCAAACGAACTGCAGCTGCTGTGAAGTCAGTGCATCCACAGCACGTACAGTAAGTTTAAAGGCCTCAAAACTGACGTTATATCATTCTAGATTTATGGACATCACAGCACCCCTGTAGATCTTTGATAAGGAATAGATTCCTGCAAGTTTACATTCCAGCAGCCAGCACCAGATTCTTCTGTAGCTGCCTACGCTTCCCACATCCCCAGTATCTCCTGGCCAGGACTGTCTGCAGGTGTGCAGTTCCTCAGCCTCAGGCTCCCAGTTTAACAAAGCCCAACTACTCCAATTAATAGCAATATCTTCACATTTTGCATATAAAGATTTGTTGGTTGTTTTATTTATTTATTTATTTATTTTTTTAAGTCTTAAGCACTCTTCTTCGGATTGTCATAATATTTATGAACATCAGATGAGAACGCTTGAACAAAAATTCAGTCTGACACACTGCATTTCACAGAACTACTGTGACCGCTTGGAGATGGTTTTATCTCCAAGCACTGGATAACCTCATATAACACAGTGAGGAGTGCATTAATTCAATACAAAACATGAAAGAAAATCATCTAGAAAACAATAAATTAATCTTTTCCATACAAAACTGGATTGTTAGCTATATTATTTCCTAGCTTTTGACTTTCAAGTACTTCCTCCTCCTAGACTTTAAAAATTTTAAAGTACCATAACAATTACTGCATAAACAGCTGCAGCTCCGTGTCCATTTAACACTTGTTCTATTTTACAAATGCTCTAATATAAGCTAACACATACTTGTATGCTCACACAAAAGGTAAGAAAAAACTACAAGCTTGATTTTCAGAAATTTAAGTAGACACGAGAGACACCTAATGCTGCATAGATATGATCCATGTGCTAGAAGTCTATTCATGAACCTATTGCTCCATAAATGGAAGAGCTCTTGAGAGTGAACTGCAGAAAAGAAAAAAATTAAGAAAAAAAAAAAGAAAAGCCTATGGAAGGTGTGGTACAGGACAAGAACAAGAGAGTTGTTGAGCTTGTCCTGGGCTTCAATTATGATTAGGCTGAGAACTGCTGAAGTTCATAACATATACTGAAGTTGGCTTGAAACAACAAGCTCTTTTCATCTAATACTGCCAACAAAATGGCCCTTGAAAGTTCATGAAAGCACTTGAGTAACTCTTTTTTTGAAGCCATACCTGACCAAGAAGCTTTGCCTGCCAAAGCCTCCTCTTCTACATACACTTTCTATGTGTTAGGAGACAGAGGAAAGTATAGATGAGAGAAAGCAGAGAGGTCATTATAGCTGAAATTCAACACATTAAATTCAGCACCATCAAAATAAAGAGCTCCGTCCATTAATCATGAAATTTAGAGTACTGGAAGATCTACCAGACCTATTTTACTGAACAGGAAAATTCAGCACCAGGACACTGTTAAATTGAGTTAGCATTATCAGGGGAAAAAATATGCTCTATTTCCCATTATTTATGAAGCCCTATCCTTTTCTTTCTTACCAATTACATTCCCTATCATTTCCAAAATATACAAACTGTTTTCAATCAACAGATTTCTTTATTACAGCGTACTGCATGCTTGTTACTGCCTCTTTTCTATATTGAATCCTTGATTGGACAAGCATTTTGAATTTAACATGGACTGTGATTGCACACATCAAACAAATTAAACCTGCCAATCTCTTTTTGGAGGATATCCTTTTATATATACTATCACTGAAGAGTACCCCGAGTATATTTGGTTAGGAGAAATGGGGAAGGAGGAAATTATTATTATGGCAGAAGCAGAAGACATTCATTTTCCCATGATATATAACTGGCCTTGCATCCTCTTTTTCCTATTTTCCACTGAATTATTTTATAAAAGTAGAACGTATTTACTGGCTTTTTCAGCATCTCAGTGACTGTTTTACAATCATCAGTCTATGTTTCATTTTGGCCAATTGCTAATCATGCTGCAAAGTTGAGACGGCAATAAGAGATGAACTACCTGGTAAGCCTGAAACTGTTCTTTCTTAACTTAACCAGCTGCAAAGCCAGATTACACAGAATAGGAACAGTTCTTTGTAGAGCAAAAGAACAAAATGCACTGGCTCGGCATTACACACATCTGTTCAAAATGAGACAAAACTTTGTACAATTTCTGACCATGCAAATATCCACGAAGATAAAAATACTGGGAAGCATTTTCCTTTCAAAAAGCAATTCAGAGATGCACTGGTTGGAAATTACCTTTAAGCAGGAGAATGCCTAAAACCAGCAAAGCAAATTAACAGAAAACCCCTACGGTACCAAAAACCCAAACCAATCAAAGTCAAATCAAAGAGTGGACAAAGCCCATTGAACAAATAAGAATAAAGCAATGAAGCTGTCTGCTTGCAAGACTCAACTAAAAGCTTTCACAGTTGTTTTTGTTTGTTTGTTTGTTCATTTTTTGCATTAATTAAAGCTTAGTATAAATTCCTTCACTGTAAACGCTCATGAATCAGAGATACCTTTATCTGAAATACGCTATCAGTTTGCTGCTTTATCTGCATCCATAGAGCAGCGTAAAATAAAAAGGACAGAGTACTCAGGCTGTTTTTACCACTGATGTTGTAAAAGCAGTGAACTTTAATTCAAAAGGTCTAGGAGCTATGTCCAGCTTTGCCATCACTTTCTAGTATTATACTGGACCAGCTGTTGAATTCATTCAGACTTCAGTTTTTGTCTGTGGAACAGGTTTGATGACATCTTCTTTTCTGACCTATTGCTTGTCTTGCTCTGCAAATTCTATAGGCAGAAATGGTCTTCAAAATTGCCTTTTTTTTTATGGTGCATCAGACCTCTAGATAGCAGCATAATACAAATAATAACTAATGATGTGAACCCAGCCTTCTGAAAAAAGAGGTAAACCAGTACACTACACTTCCAATTTTTGTTTCAGAGATGTCTCTGCTGGCAACTGTTATTTTCTATGGCATAAAACACTGCTACCACAATAATTGCTGAAGGTGCTCAAGTCAGAGTTTACTAGAAGCCACTCTCAGCAAGGCACTTTTAACAGTTTAAAAACAATTTACATTTGGGCAGTGTTCAGTCTCATCAAAAGCTCAGAGGTCTTTGAGGGTAAGGTGCAATTCCTACTCTTCCCTCAGAGGAGGAAAGACTACAACAAAGGACTTGGATCTTTAAACCAAGAACCTGTAGTTAGATCAGCTATTCCTCTCCCTCATTTTGCCGAAATTGCTAAATTGAATTTTCCCTGTAACAGTGAAGTCAGACAGTCAGATGTCTAGCATGTGATAAAGATCTACATACACATTTCAAATGCAATGTGCAAAACTGAGACAAAGACCAACAGAATTGCCTAATTTCCTTAAAAGCTAAACTGGAAAGCTCAAATAGAAGATGTAAGAGCCTGCTGTTACATCCTGCCTTAATTCTGCCCGGCATCTCCACAGAAATGCACGTCATCTTTACTGATGCTTCCTACTCCAACTACCTGGGTCGACTCTCCACAACAGATAAACTACCTTCAGGCACATTTTAAATAGTCACAGTAACCTAGTCAAATTCCTAGCGCTGCTGATTAAATAAAAATGAAGATTAGAAAGCAAAGTAACTGCCCACCGTGTATTAATGAATCAGGCAACCACACGCTCCACAGGAACTAAGAAGTGGGTTTGACATGCCCTGTGAGCTATTGCTTTCATTAGTAGTGTGGGGCTGGCAAGGCCACTCTCAGCTGTCGCTTCCTCCAAGTGAGAGCTTAATATGGAGCTGCAGCACTGCCACAACTTGGCTTTTGGAAATGGAAGAACATGCTGCATTACACAACACTGCCAGGAAAGCCACATCTCCTGCCCCTAAGAGACAAGAATCTCAGAGTTTTAAACAGCTAAGGAACTCTGGGTGACAAACTGGGTGTCAATCCCCCAGAAAACAAGGACATCGACGTAAACATAATTGTGGAAATGTTTTAAAGCTTCTAGTGTGGTACTTCTGTCTTTTATCAAATGTTTTATTCTTTGTAGTATGGGAATGCTTTGTGACAGAGCACGCATACACTAACCAAATAAAAAGACCTCGCATTTGGGCTGACTAAAGGTTCACCTAGCCTCTAATTCAGATACCTTGGACAAACAGGGTGTCATGCAGCAACGTAGCCCTGGCTTCCACATCCAACTTTGAACAACTCAGGAAGTTCTGCAGCTTTCAGAAACAAAAGCAGTTTCTTCGGGCTGAATAACCCTGGGTGGATTTTTGCTTCCATCGATGCTTCCAACAAGGTTTTGAATCCATGGCTTTCAGAATCTTTAACAACTTAAAAAAGTCTCTGAGCATGTAACAGTCTTTAAAGTAGCGAGCAACATATGGGTGGCTGCCTACCTCGGGAAGTTGCAGTGCTTTAAAGCTGAGCACAGCCAGGAGCTGAGCACCTCCAGCCGTAGGCTTGGGGTATTCAACCCAGGCATGCCTGCCTGTTGTTGTTGTAGCCTTCTTTACCATCTGCTATAAAGGCAGCATTTAAGAGGACACAGTCACACAGCAGCTGCCTAAACTCGCACACTGAATAGGAATGGCAGGAAAACAAGGAAAAAAGAATCTTGAAGGAAATATTCCTAACACCAGAGGTTTTCAGCACCTCACCTTTTACTGTATACACATCTTCAGTAAGAAACTATTTCAGAGACAATGGAACAGGCAAGATGCATTACGGCACATATTGTGAGCAGTGGCATAAGAGAAGGAAGGCAAGACGTCAGGGTTAAGAAAGATGGACGTAAGGGTTTATTCAAATAATTTGTTAGAGGTAATGGGAAGTAACACTTTCAGCTCAGTTTTGTTCTGAGGTTCCTATGATATAAGCGTGTTGAGTTCACTGAAATTGTCTATACTAACACAAATCACCTTTTTTTTTTTTTTTTTTTCCTTTGTAAGAGACAGAAACTGTGAAGGTCTTTTGATGATACCACGTACTATTCACAGCTCTAATGGTTTTTAGAACACATAATCCACTACACAATCATAGGTTCAGGTGATGATGCACTCCACAATTTAGATGGGAGGAACCGAACAGGAAAATGAACTTACTAGTCTCATCCGTCAGACAAATCTATTGCTCTGTAGACAACAGACCAAAACGTTTTCTTGTAAACGCTTTGACTTCTGACACTGAAGAAAATAATGGTTTTATGTCTAATTACAAACTTCATGTGAAGATAACAATTAGAACTTCATCCTAGCAGAAAACTACTACTGCTGAAACTCATATGAACAGGAGAAATATTAAAGTGATAAAAGAAAACTAAAGATCCACCAAATCCAGGAAAAAAACACGAATGTTTTGTGCCAAGGTAAAATCTTCTGAATTGGTGCTGGAACCATGGCTAATACAGTTGATTAGACTGTAGTTAGTACTGCAGTACTGAACTGATACTGACAACTGCTTCTTAATCTTTACATTAAGCCTCTAGCAATTCTAAGGATCCTGGACAGGGATTCTCAGATGCTCTGCTTCACAGCTACATTTCAGCCATTACACCAGTAATTATTTTCAGATAGCCAAATCACAAATGTGCAACTAACTAAGCTCACCAGTAAGGAGCTGGACAGGAAGATACATCTCAAGAAGGCACACAACAGTGTGGGAGGCTTTCTGGTCAAGCAGTTGTGTTCAAGGTATTCAGTAAATTTGTTAAAAATGGACAGAACTCTTTTCTCCTGGGAACACCTCTCTCACTGTATTTTGCACCGATCTGAAAGATAACTGCGTTAAGAAAGCTCTCTTCCAAGAATTAAATTGCATTCCTACATTGGCTAGTGCCCTCTGGACTATTCACTGTGCTCCTGGACAGTTTATTAGCTCATCAGGGGAACACAAAACAAGCTGGAGCATAAACAAAAACTAGCACAAGCATTACTCTGGAGTCTCTCCTTCTATGGATAAATAATGATTAAAGGAATCTGCAAATTTTGTTCCTGGTGTATTTTTTCAAATGAGTAAGTGCTTTTTTTGAGCAGTGATCTCTAGAGATCACTGAGTCTAACCCCCCTGCCAAAGCAGCTCCCTAGCCCAGGTTGCACAGGTAGGCGTCCAGGCAGGTCTTGAACGTCTCCAGAGAAGGAGACTCCACCACCTCTCTGTGCAGCCTGTGCCACTGCTCCATCACTGCACTGTGAAGAAGTTCCCACACACAGTTGTGCAGAACTTCCTATGCTTCAGTTTGCGGTTATTTGCCCTCATCCTATGGCCCCGCA
Source organism: Oreortyx pictus (assembly GCA_036925125.1). NCBI lineage: Eukaryota > Metazoa > Chordata > Aves > Galliformes > Odontophoridae > Oreortyx > Oreortyx pictus. The sequence continues at coordinate 73,435,826 of JAUPFR010000001.1, read as the reverse complement.
CCACTGAGAAGAGTCCAGCCTTGTCCCTTTGCCTCCCACTCCTCAGATATTTATAGACGTGTATCAGATCCCCTCTAAGTCTTCATTTTTCAAGGTTGAACAGACCCAGGTCTCTCAGCCTTTCCTCATAAGAGAGGCGCTCCGGGCACTTCATCACCTTTGTGCCCCTCCACTGAACTCTTTCCAGGAGATCCCTGTCTTTTTTGTACCAGGGAACCCAGAAATGGAGTACTGTGTCCAGTTCTGGGTTCGCCGGTACCAAAAAGACAGGGATCTCCTGTGAAAAAAAAAAATAAATAAATAAACTAATTAAGATCACTGATCTTCTCATTTAGAGAACTAGACATGCTCCTCAAACTTGTGAGAACTACTGTTGTGTGGGTAACACAAAGGTCATGGTACGTCATGGGACTAGGCCACAGGCCCAATCCTGCAGCGGTGCCATTAAGTAACAGCTTGGTGACAGGCGTTTTTGCCTTTTCCCATTATTAGTAGATGGTATCTGGGTGGTAAGCTGCGCCTCTTCCTTTCCCAATGGAATTCTATAAAAAGGAAATAGTTCTGCACAGAACAGCCTATACAGCGCTTTAAAATATTTTCCATATTTCTGAATAAGTAGACTTTTTTTTTTTTCTGAGCATAAATTACATTAAAAACCTATGCAGGATTTTTCTAAACCGATACAATAATTCCTCTTGAAAGCGACTGTGTAATTCCCACCCTTCTGCAATGACAAAGATGCAAATCTGAAAAGTTTGCTTTGAAATGTGAAGTTAGACTGATTACCACTTTGCCAACAACAAATATTCAGAAAGTTATATTTCAGGACATTAACTTCTGGGCAAGTGCAGGAGAATAACAAATTTATTTTGCAACATAATGTAAAGGAAAGGGATACAGGAGTCTGTATAAAAATGGAGCCTGCACTCCTGTTGACTGTCACCTCCAAGGTATTACTCAAGATTCCCACGGGTTATAAAGAGGTGTCATCTAACAAAACACAAGGAAAAGCATTCAGAAATGTATTTTGTTGTTATGAACACAGCAGGGAAATGCAGTCATCTGATCAGAAGAAGGAACTGCAGCACGCTGCATCAGCATCTTCCTGGGAACATACTGCCACCTCTGTAATGCCTAATTTATCCCCCAGTGCTCCAGAACAGACAACCATGGGATCTGCAGACAGCAACTGCCCAGTTCTGTGCCAAGGTTTCAAAGCAGTGGCTCGCTGACCAATAAGGACTTGCATGGTCTCAAGAATGGCGTGTGGGTAGAATGAGAGCAATCGGACTGTTTTGCTCCCTACTCTTAATGTATATGCAGTGCTGTGGAACACACTTTCAGAAATCAGATATCTAACACTAATAAATTATGTACCGATTACAAATGACCTTTGGAGTCGCCAAAGGTACAGCCACAATCATGCATTAAAAAAAATCCTGCTTTTCACTATAATGTGTGAATGTATGAAATTAAATGAGGCTTGCAATATAATCAGCGTGGTTGGCTGCTTTAATATATTCCATTTCAATTTAAAATCACCACAATCCAAGAGTGACGAATCTAATTTGATCAGTTGTTCACAAAAACACTGAAAAGAAATGTAAGCAGACCTATCAGCAGCTGGAACATGGCCTGCTTTCCAAAGTGATTAATTCCTTTTTACACAAAACTCTCTAAAATATTCAAAAACAGTTTAAAGCCACCCAGTATTAAAAAAAAAAAAAAAGAAAGAAAGAAAGAAAGAAAAAGGGATAGTGGAAAGGAGTTCCCCTAGCAGAAACATCTTAAACATCTAAGTCATTGCTTAAAAGCACAAAAGCCAGAAAATTCCAACAGAAAGGTCTGACCTGTAATAAAAAAGTGCAATTGGGTAGTGTGCTAGTCGTAATATAATAACCCACTGTAACTCAACTTCGTAGGTTTGACTGCTCTTTATGAGGTGTTTAAACTGTATTTCAAATTTAAATGGATTTTCATGAGCTCTTGCATGTATTAAATATGCACATTTAACTGCAGTCATATAATTCCAGATTACTAATAAAATGGTATAAATGCCTGCCTTATGCAAAGAATATATGCTTTCAAAAGCTGAACAAGCTTCCATGTTATTCGCAGAATTAAAAATACACTGATCTCATTACTTCCCACCCCAAAAAACACTAAGAGAAATGCTGTCTTATCTATCACAACTGTCATACTTTCCATACCTCAACTTTGTACAGTTTAGCCTTGAGTGCTGCACACACTTTTCCTGCAGAGAAATTATTTCCAAAAGCTACTGAAACCAATTCTGATTAACAAGACTGAAAGTAACTTACAAATGGAAGAGCACCTTACCAGACTGCATTCATTCAGTCAATCACTAATTAGCGTCTGCATGAGAGGAAATTTTTGAAAGCATTTCAAATCAAGCAGAATTATCCAAAAGGTTGTAACAGAAGATGACTAGTAGACAAGCCTTTTCTGGAGAATGATCATCTGGCGTACCAGCACTGCTGGAAGAATTGGAATTCAAGTGCCATTTACTTCCTCAAATCTTTACCATAGCCGATTTGAGGAAATGACTTTCCCACAGCATCAGGCATAAGGACAGCATGCACGTAAGTAAAACAAGACACCTGAAAGCAAATTACTCTGTCAAAAATAGTCACTAAAACAGGGAGGATGACATCAGGCTAAAGCATCTGCTGCTACACAGAAGATCAACAACAAACAAAATAAAAATGCTGTTTGTGATCTAATTATGGGCGAAGCGTGAGGTTAAACACTGTTGCTTTATTTTGCTTATGACAAAACCACAAACCCCACACCCTCAGACAATGAATAACTGCCACTTGAGAAAGCCTGAAATACTAACCAGTATATCTGTATTTAATCAACGTGTGGCACAACTTATTCACAACTTTTTGTTCAAGTATTTGATAGAAGCTAGATATATCCCAAGTGAACTTGCAGATTGTTAGCTGCATATCAACGTTATAACAACATGTTTTAAATCTGAGTTTTTGTGACAATTTCAAATGTTTGAGGTCTAACAGTCATTTCAGTCTCACTCACTGTCACCTACTCCCACACACTATTTTATACGTTTAGAACCAACACAGATCCCCAAAGCACCAAAAAGAGAGGAATGATGAAAAACAAGTATACCTCCAGAAAGGTAGCATACATATCCTGAAGGGCAGCATACTGATACTCCAAAAATAAAATCACAAAATCAGAGGATATTCTGAATCAGAAGAGACCCATCAAAACCAGCTCTTGACTCTAAACACTTAATTTTCTGTCCCCCTTAAATTAAATGCTTATCTGATCGTGAGGGGCAAGATAGATGTATGATTCTTAGTGATACAGATAATTCAAAACAAAACAATAATTGAGCTTCTTAGATGAATTTCTGGAAAGGCTGCCCAACACAAAGTTATTTCAGACCATGTGCAAAGGAGATTTACATCATTCTCTTCAGAAGCACCATCAAAATATTCCAGTAGTTGCTTGCTCTGGATCCATAGCTACACGTATACATAGGCACACAGTGACAGGACAAAGGGGAATGGTTTTAAACTAAAAGAGAGGTTAAATAGATTAGATGTTAGGAGGAAATTATTCACTGGAGCATGACGATGTGCTGGCACAGCTGCTCAGAGAAGCTGTGGTGCCCCATCCCTGGAGGAGCTCAAGGCCAGGTTGGACAGAGCCTTCAAGAGCTGCTGGTGTTACCTGATAGATATTGACAAGAGTAGCCAGCATGAGGAATACTCACTTCCCCCCTCACCAGGTTTGCAGATGTTGGTTTGCAAACTCCATGAACAACATGTAAGAACCATCCCAGCAAACAGTGAGAGAGGAGTATCTGTTCCTACGTCACAAGAAAGAATGACAGTATTTGAAATGCTCAGTAGCTCCCCTCCCCTCCCCGGTCCTGGTCCTCCATCCTAACTGGGATGGAGTTAAATGGGAGTTCTAAACTCTAAATGGGAGTTCCTTTGGTAATGTGCTGACTAAATCATCAACACAGGAATGAAATCAGCTGGAGGAATAGAAGGAGCTGTTGCTTCTAATGTAATTAGACTTTAATAAAGATCAAAGAAGCCATGAAGTAATTAGTCATTCTTCACAAAATGCGCATGGAAAATCAACAGGTAACAACTGTCCACTCCTGGAGGAAGCTAATGACTTCTTAAGGAAAACACCTTGAGCAAGCATTCCAAAAACCCCAGCATTTCACAAAGGAAAGGTGACCAACTACTCTCTGCTAACTTTAATTTGAAACAATGGGCAAGAGCAGTTGGGAAGAAAACAGATCATTGAGGCTCAGTACTGTAGAACACCGTTCCTGTCCTAACAGCATACAGTGGCATCAACAAAATCATTATTCTAACACACTGGGCACTGTCAAATGTAAAATGAAAAGCTTTTTGATTTTTTTTTTTAAAGGAGTTCTCTTTTCCCATTTCTCCCCGTACACTTCTCCTGAATCCTGTCAGTTCATCCACAAGACATTATAGAACTTGACAAAACACACACCTGCAACTATTTTGACTCAGGGGTCAGCACAGCCTTTCTCTTTGAAGACCCCCACCCACCCATATGATTTTGTATCCTCTATTCTGCCCTTCAACGGCAACATAAGACCCGCGGCTCTGAAATAGTGTGAGAGAACATGCTCAGCTGCCCACAATATATCAAGGACACAACAATACACTCTGTCCCATTGATGCAACCATCCCCACTACTAGGATGTCAGTTTATTTTTTTCTTTCTTTCCTAGGGAAGTACGTCTACTGATCATCTCCGATTTATGAAAAGTCAGCAATTTTGAGCAGGGACTATAGGAGATACGTATACAGCAGAACAATGCAAGTGAAACAGGGAAACAGGTTACTTGGGTACCACAACATTAAGCACTTTCTGACAAAGACTGCATTAGCAGATGACAGGAGATTGAACACATAGCAAACAAAATGCTTTACAGATTTTCCTGTCCTTGATGTTGCAGCTGATCTGGAAGAGAATGTGCAAAGTCCCTCATGCAGAGATAGCCTTTGATCCTTGTGTACTAACTTGATACACTTACAAATCCATGCATGCCTTTTGTCTTCCACATCTCAAAGAGAGTTTACAAATAAAATAATGGATTATCTGAAACTACTCTGTTATAAGGAAATACATTTTAAGTGACTTTCTTAAATCAACTTTGTAAATGTATTTTTTCCCCTTTTCATGCTTGACATTCAAGCAGAAAGAAGAAAGATTATGTGCTATGATCTGTAGAATATTAAACTCCTCCTTGGGACAAGTTCGTCTAGTTATCAAAATCCCTGTATTTACTGAATATGAAAAAGCAGAGGTTGATGGATTTGGCTTTTAACTGCTAGAATCTTTTGCGGGTAAAGAACAGCTATTAATATATAATGGCTTTTCACCTTGATGATTTTAAATTAATTTCCAGACGACCCCATACATGAAATTTAGTCTCCAGGCTTGTCCCTTTGAAAAACATTACGGGTTTAGAAGAATTATACCCTTTGCTTCCATCCAAATAACCACAAAACATCAGTCTTCTTCTGTGACAGAAGCCAGAACTCTATTCTGAGAATGATTTTTTAAAGGCTGGTTTGTAGACCCTGAGACAGACTTTTCTGAAGGAGCAGTGGGAGTTACAGTACTCCATCCCCTTCTGGTTAACAGTTTTGACTGGATGCCTTTCCTCAAGTCCTTACTATTAACTACGTATCATTTAACAATAGATTATTCTGGGAGGCAAAAGTGATTTATTTCAGAAGAACACGTTCTTCTCACCTTGCTGTAGACAACAGAGGTTGTAACTGTAGAAGGATAATGGAAACTATCTGGATGTAATTTTTAATTCTTTGAGTCAACCGGAGAACTGTATGTAACAGTTTCCCACATCTGGCATCTAACATGGTGAATTCATGAATTATGGCCCTAGTAAATTTTTTTGAGTAATACAACTTCTCTAGAATGTCTAGAATCAGTCCCTGTGGATTTCCATAAAGGAAAGAAGAAGCATTTCTCATGTGTGATCCATACCAGCCAAGCCTAAATGAGATTACATAAGCCGTGCCCTAGACCTGGCTATTCCTCTCTACTACCCAGGGATGCACAGGCTGATTAATTCATACACAGATATTTGAACACCAGATCTCAGTCAATGAAGATGAACAGCGTTATCTTTGCAGGGGGTTTTCTCCACTCATAACAACTGGTATGAAATGACTGCTTAGCTTCGCATAGACAAGAAAGAGAATACCAAAGCACTAGAGGGTACATGTGCAGAGGGTTGGACTACTCTGTTGTCTTCTGTGCACCTCTCTTGTGTTCACACAAATCTTAGTTACGTATATGATCGTTGCCTGTAGATAAAGGAGATGTATGCAAATTCTTGGGTCACTACACTGGACTTGAGACTCTTCAGCTTTTTGAGTGATTCATATTACAAATATTCAGTCCTCAACTCTCATAGGACCTCACTGTTGCATATGTAGTACGAGGAACAAATTTTAGCTTGAATACCACCATATACATACCACTTTGCGAGGCATACCTGATGGTGGACCACTCCGCATTTCTGCACAGAAAATCCTACCCATGGCAAGATGAAGAATTTTCACTCATTTCTCCCCTTACCATTTAAGCGTAAGGCAACACATCAGATGGATTTCCTATAAAGAGACTTAAAACCTTCATGCATACTCCCACAAATTCCTGAGCTTACTGCTGTTGTCTACGATGGCTCATTTCCTAACTCATCACTCATCTTTTTTTAAAGGCATTATATATCAGCTGAAAAGATAAGGGTGGCTTCTTACTATATAGAAGTCCTGCCACTGTGGTGATTTATATTATCTTTGTAATTGGGATGTATTGCACTAGAGAGTCTTGCTTTTTAATTAAGTTTGTTTGACCTTTAGGCGCCCCTGGGGCCTCTCCTAGTTATACCAAATGGGTGATACAAAGCTCCTACATTGTTGAAAAGTCTTAAATTTAAGGTTTCTGAGTATGTTCAACAGTATCTTTTTTCTTGAGCATTGCCTGTAGTTCACACTCTGCTGCAGAATTCTGTTTTTAAGTATATGCACCAATCTGAATTATGCTAAGAACATGGTTTATCAAAATAATGGCCTTCAAAATGTACTATTCAACAGAAATACTGGCTTGCTGGAGACACTGCAAAAACATCAGCTTGCAACTGCTGAAGAATCTTCCAAAGGATGTACTCCATCTGTAAAACTGCTGATATCTGCAGAGAAGAGAGATTTCCTCCCAAATCGTATTTTATGTTTAGAAGATGATAAAATCTTCTGTATGACAAACTTTTCCAGAGACTTTTTCCCTTCTCTCCCCTTTTGACATCCAGAATGAGATAATAAAAAATGACCTGTTCTCAAGCTACACTAGCTCCAGAATTCTTTGGAAGACAACCAATGCCCATGTAAGACTACAGCTCAGGCAACGCAACGGTTTTTAGTCATGTATAGCTATACACCTAATTTAACATTTCCCTAATTAAGAAGAATTTAGCAGAATTCAAGAGAACTGAATAACAAGGGCAACAGAAAATAAATAAATAAAAAAATGAATAAAACCCTAAAATTTGGGGACCTTCTATTAGAAATGCAAATCCTTAATTTATCCTCGTTGAGTTCCAGTAACACACAAAGTTGAAGGCTACATCTTGCAATAGATTATTTCACTTCCAAGCTGTAATGTAAATTACCTCATATTATTTTTGTCTTTCCAAAACTTTCATCTTCCCAGTTTCTCAGGACTCTTTCCCGCATTTTCTACATTGTGCATTTTAGGATTGCTTTTTGTCAAATTTGCTTGTTAGGAGATCACTTGATAAATCTGGCTTTCTTTTTTTTTTTATGTCTTCATTCTCCTTTTGCACTAATGTTCTTTCCCATATAAAATGGAGCTTGTTAAAAACACACACGCAAAATCCCCAACAAGCAAACAAATCAGAAATCTCTAAGCCTACTGAAAAGTTACTTTAATACTAATATTTTGCTGGGCCCTTGATTATAGTGCCAACATACTGTCCTGGACTGTGATATGACATTGGAAGTTTTTCATCAGTCTATTAAGAAGCAAAGACCAAACAAATAAAATCCGCGATCCTTCTCCCTTGAAAGAGAAATGCTTATTCTAGAATTGCTATGTTACACAAAAAATCTCAATACCTGAAATCCTGTTGGAGTAGAGTATAATTTTTGAAGCGTGATGCTGAATCACTGAACTACTGTTTCTACAGTTTCGGCAAAGGCACGCTAACAAATAACTGAAAGGTTTCCTAAGGTGTGAACATCCAGCGTAAGGCTTTACGATGCAAATGATCTGTTGACATTACCTAACCCATCTTAACTGGTTAAAAAAAAAAAAGTGAAGGGCTCCTTAAACTCAGCATTGCTATCATTAAAAATAAAATAAAATAGAAAGTCCTGATTATCATGTCGTTCCTCTCCCCCCCAAAAAAAAGCAGTTGTTAGAATTGAAAGAAGGAAAAAAAGGATGCACCAGTACTCCAAGAGGTAAACCAAGGTCACCAAAATTGCTGTCCTATGCTACTCTGTGAGGTACTCCACTGGGGTTTAAGAGAAACATGTTACAGTGACTGGCAGAACTTGAACTGCTTCTGCCTTTTTAGTTAGGCAGATCAATGCTTTTTGAAATGTTACTCAACAGTGGAAGAGGTAAGCAAATTCCAGAGCTGCATGAGTGAGGTGGAGCACTTTTTGCCATGGCAGCACATATACCTAGAATCTGAGAAGTGGAGAGCACAGAAATGTGCTGAATGTTATACTGGTGCCAGAAATACAGACAAAAGTGGGTGTTAGAGGGAAAGCTTAAACCAGTCAGTGCAGCAGCTGTGGTCACTAGTACCTGTGCATATAAGATTAACTGTAAACCTTGTCAAATGCTGTAATAAAGCAGAAAGGATCCTTTTTTGGTACTCACTAGAAAACACAAGCACGCTCACATTTTGAAAGACTAAATACTGAAATAAAATACATGTTTTGTCTAAATAGGAACTTCTGACTGAATATTTCATTTGATGCATAAGATTTGTTACAACAATTCAATTAAACAAAAATGAACTCGAGGCTTCAAATCTTATAGAAAAACTGAAAAAGGCACGGGCACTTCACTGCGGTTTCTGAGTAATATCACAGCTTCCCTCTTTTGGAAACGTGGAGAAAATATTTTTTTTGCAATATTTGACGTTTGGCTTAAACTGGGAAACAGCAGATAAATTTCAGAATACAGAAGCACAAAAAACAGAAATAGCTTTTAAACTTGCATCCAGATTTTCAGAAACTAAACCTTCACATAAGAACCCACCTTTTCCTTTCTGTCTAAATGCACCTCCAAGAAGAGCTGCAGTGCTTGTGCTTCATGAAATGCATGTATCTTACGTTCCAACATCTACTGTTTTTTCAAATTAAGGGCATTTTTTTTCCTTTATTTCCAACCAAGACATTACACTTTTGACTCCTTAAACTGAGTAGTACATCAAACAGCTGAACTATGAATGAGGTTATTTAAAAACCGCAAGCGACATACAATTCCAAATCCATCAATGCCTCTAAAATACGGAACCTAAAGTATGAAATAATAAAACTTTTGCACGTCAAGATCCTGATGATAATAGTTAACCATTATTGACCAAAATCACAGTAGCTCCATGCTCTTTGTAAGCATTTTGTTTATATTTATTTTGGTCACTCACCACTGGTTAATTTTTATGAAGGATGTTTAAAACTACAGGATCAGTTCTAGAACCAAATAAATAAATACACAGAATTGCAGATGAATACACATGTATACGATTCATAAAAAGTAGAAAAATAACACAATTCTAAGTTTTTCTTAAGTATTCTTTTGCCCTCCCCCAAAATATGTAACCCAATTTCAAAACGTTCATCTGATAAAAATGCTGCTAGGTGCTGCAGGCTGTTTATGCAATATATATTGTTACACCAGAAATACGAAACAATATCATAACTAACATAAATGTTTTAATTTCAACTGCACAGAATTCTATTAATGTCAAATATTATTTGTTTTTATCATCTAAATAAACTAGCTTAGGCTGTCACTCACTTCTTTTTATTCATTTTTTTTGTTTTGTCTTACTGGATGCATCTCTCATAAAGTGAAAAATATCTATTTAAAGATAAGTGGAAATACTGCAGCACGCAACATTTTCATGTCAAAATAATTACATTATTATATTCTGAGTTAAATAACATAACATAGGAAAACATTTTGATATGCCTTTGACAGTTGTAATCCTGTCAGGAACAAATCAATTTCTTCCAAACTAATTTATACCGGATAAAAACAAAGAGCTCCCAAGCCCAAATTAGCCTTCTCCATCCAAGTCCCCTCACAGAAGTGGGATACAACACAAGGAAATCCTGCTGTGTTTTTTCTCCAAGGCTGAGCGAAATTCTGTCCTGTCATGAAAGACTAATTTTCTCTCTAAAAGTTGTGAAATTATAGTAGCTGAAATAAGACATGATAATCTATAAGATGATCCTGGAATTAACTAAAAATCAAAGGGGAAAAAAATGAAAAAAAAAATTGGGTAGTACTACCTCTTTCCATCTCATTGAACCACTCACTATCATGAAATGACTGCTTCTTTGTTAAAAGAGGGGACTTGAAACCTGTGGAAGTGGTGGCACTGCTTGTGAGACAAAGAGGTAACAGCTGAGGTCTCACATGCCTTTGTGAAATGCGTACTCCAAATAGTTTCTCATGCACTCTGTTTTCATGGCAGCAATACTCAGGGCTTCAAGTATGCCATTTTTTCCCCCAGAGAGATCAGCTGGCAATGCCTGACACCACCATGTTTTTTTGATGGAGAAATGATAAAATATGAATTGATGAACTTTATTTTATAAAGCAAATTTAAGCTGCATTGAGATACTCTTCTGTATAATGCTCAATTTTTCTATTATACATCATGTACCATTTGTGTGTGTCCTACAAAATAAAATTAGTATTTTCCATACCACTGTTTTCTACATAGCCTCACAGTCCTTACTAAAAACTTAAACTTACTAAAAACTTCACCCACACCCAGTTCTTAGAGAAAAGAACATAACTACATTTTCATCATGTCTTGACATAAATGTTTTGTTTTTTAAGGATACAAAAAGATATTTCAAAAGAAACGTCTCCTGTGCAATTACTATGCTTCTGTAAGAATAATAATTAAAATAATTTTATTTGTGGTATTAATTTAAATCTTGGAGATCAAATAAGGATCTGTTTTTTACAATGTGTTCAAAAATAATGCATCTGTGTGCTTCTTCTAAAGGCCAATGCAATTCAAACTGGTTTAGAGACAAACTCTTCCTAGGACTTGTATGCTTAGTAGACAGAAGCTGAGGTTCCTGCATTTAACAAGAGAGCGGCAGATTCACATCACCAGCAGACCCGAGTATGGGAGTTTAAAATAGGTTCTGTAAAGTTAAACAGTTGCCTTAGAAAGCACAGATGAATTATACAAAGACACAAGTATATAGCTGGTATCAAGTCATAAGCTTCACAGAAATTAGAGCTTACAATTCCAACAACTGATTTTCTTCATGCTTCTAAGTGACCACTTCCTGGCTTCTTTCCCTTTTTATCAGTATCACAAATTTGGATCTTTTACATTTTGTATCACCTCTTTCACATCTACTGTTTCCTGTTATTCAAAGTATTCATCTGTATTTTAATATTACAGAACATTTTCTATCATGATTTTGTACAAAACAAGAGTTTTCATCTCTCAGTGTAAGAAAATATTAGGACAAAACAAGCATTCAACACCCTAAACGTTACTATTTTTTTCTCTTAGCATGCAGTGATCTACTTTGGTTACTCACTGCACTGTCAAACAAATTTATAAATTAAGTGTGCGCAATAGTTATAAATGAGCACATAAACGTATGCATTTATCCAAACAGAAAACCAAATTAAAAAAAAGCAGTTTTACTCAATACAAGAAATTTTTGGTCTATGAGAAATCAACTGCATTCTCCACATCTTTAGGGAAATAAAGGTTTTGCTCTATCTACACACGGACATAACCAACATTTTTCCAACCAGATCTGTACCTGACCCAGATAGTCTCAACCACACTACAAAGAATAAAGCTATGAAGGTGTTAACTGAAAGCATACAACTTTCTGTAATTCCAGATACAGAATCTTTCCAACCAAAAGACAGAATGTATCCAGGACAAAACCCAAGAGGCTCTGAATCCCTGGGCAATACAGGCAATGCCTCGGAACTAATTTTATGGGAAATAATAATTAAAGACATGGAAGTCCTTCCACAACCCTCTCACGCTATACCGGTCATGAAGAAAGGTAAAAGGAGAGCTGGTATGATGTGTAACATTGTACAACATCTTCAGTAGGTCACTGGTCTTTTAAATAATCTCTAGTGAACAAATAAGATTTCAGAAAGTTTTTAGTAGATAATTACACTTCCTGATTTTGTAATTAGTGGAACTACATGTAATTACATAATAATTATGACGGTAATTACGTAATTAAGATGTATAATTATGTAGTAAAAAACATTATGGAAATAAAAGCCATCAACTGTATAAGCACAATACATTTTTAAAAATAAATTCTCTATCATCTGCTTAAAGCTACCATTTTCCTCAAAATATCAAAGTGATTATAAGCCATCACTGGCAAGCTCTAAAATACACTTCTTATGCAACTTAAAAATCATACAGATAATTGTATCTTTTTTTAAATCTCTTTAAGACCTTACATTTATATTACTCTTCTGATGTCGAAGCGCATGTATACAGAATGGATTATACGGAGTTAAATTGTTTGTATTTATATCTCCAATTTCTACCCTATTTACGTTAGCATCCAAGTCAGAATTCTGGTATCTAAAATATAAGATTTTTTTTTTTATTACTGCAATGACAGGTCCAGCAAATTTAAGGGTCTTATAAAGGGAGAAAGATGCTCATCTTTCACTTTTCACTAGGGAAAAAAGCTTACTGCTATGAGAAACATCAGTCACTAAAAGAAGCCTAGTCACTTCTGGCTTGCATTGAACAATAACAAAAGTCTGAACTTTATTAACACAGATGAAACCAGAAAGACAGAGATCTCTATAAGAGACCTTTGTCTAAGTGGAGGATAAAAAAAAACACACAATAAAGAAAAAAATGTCTTTAAAGAACATTTTCTGTTTCAAAACATGAGGGAACTGATAAAGCAGAAAGACTATATTAGACAAAATAGCCTAGGCTACAAGTGCATAGAAATATGCCAACCTGTTAAGTACGGAAAAAGAAACCTGAAAGGCAAATGAGAAGGTATTTTTCCCACACAAGAAAAAAAGCTATCAGTACTAGCAGGGTATTTGTGTGAAGAAGTCAGATAACCATTCCAGTTCACGAGGAGTCAGTTAGTCAAGCCAACTACTTCATCCACCTGGAACATTAAGCACAGTGTGCAAAAACAAAGAATACAGTCTTCATTAATCAAAACTGCTCTATTGGAGGTATGAGCCACAGCAAATGTAATCCTGCCATGCCATTGAGTTCCCACACTGTGGACATATGACAGCTGTTGAAACTCATTATTTCTATTTATTTCATTCACAAGCAGTGAAAATAATTCACAAGAATTTGTAACTCCCAGAGAGGTGTCACAGCCCATTAAGCTAAGAGTTCAGAGAAAGCATTACAGAAATGTACAGTGAGTTGTAATGGGGTTTATTTAGATTCACAGGTTTAACAAAAAGACCCCACAAGCAGAAACAGAACAGAAGAAAACAGCTACGTATAAGACATTAAAACGTCAAATTGGTCTTGAAAAAAAGTGTGATCACCATGGAAGGATAACTTAGGATTTACAGACCAGCTAACTGCCCATACACTATATCAAAGCGGTCAAAATCCTTCAATGAGTGGGGTTTTTTTTGTCTGACTAAAAGTCAGTGAGACTCAAAAACACAAGCAAGATAGTGACTTTTTTTTTCAAGACCCAGAATCTTTCTCTACAGAACAACACATGAAGGAAAAATGAACAAGTGCTTCTGAAGATCTACCAAAAGATTAAATTCTTGAAAATTAGTATTTTATTACCTCTTCAAAACAATATGATTGGTAGGCAAAGTACTTTAAAGCAAATGTGCACAGCAGTATTTTTTGGATGTAAAGATCGCTATAGGGAACTGAACTCTCAGTGACAGTATCTAGAGATAAGATGCAACAGAATGCTTTGTTTATTGAGCTGTACTCACAAAAGTTACACCAAGTGTCAGCACATAGGTTGCCTATATGGTTTCTCTTTATTTTCCCCTCGAAAGCACACATAATCAGCTACACTTCCTTTCTTAATTATTGCAACTTTTTTGTAGTCTTTTGGCCTACAGATAAATGTCTAGTAGTTCCGATGCCAGAAGTCTCCATTTCATTGCCTCAGCTTCCCATACATACATACAATCCTTCCAACTCTCTCACACATGACCTCCTCCTTTCGTCTCACTGAACTTGTACACTACTGCAGAGCAGGAACATCTTGCTCAGGCTCGTTCATTCAATGTTCCTCAACCTCACCATCATCACCAGCTGACAGGAATACATATGCTCAACCACAAACTGCTCTGACAACATCTCAATTGCAGTCTGTCTTCTTTGAAAGATTTACAATTATCCTTCAATTAAAAATTCAGTTTGACCTCCTCCTTCACACATCAAGTTGAGAACATAATAAGAAAGAATGTCCAACGTTGAAATTATAGGATTCACACAAATATTCCCAGCTGGATTATTATTATTTTAATTTATGTTGGGTTTTTTTGTGTCTAGGACATACAGCATAGAAGAGTCATTTTTTGCCAACAGAATTTTTCAGTTTATTCCTCCATAAAGCAAATTAGATATTCCTGGTGTCTGTATGCAAGGATGAAGCAAGAAACATACAGATATATGGCTGTGATAGAAGTCTAAAACCATCCTCTGAATATGCCTTAGGATTTACAAAATCATAGTCCATAAGTAACAATCAAAACAACTACATTCCATTTCACAAACTGACATATACTTCAAAGATGTAGGTCTCCCTACTAAACAGGAACACTAAATCACTCTTTCCAAAGCTATCTCCTATCCTCACTTTTTGCTATCTATCTAATAACCTGATATGTCCAAACTTTTTGGAATTCAATAAGCAGGGGCTCAGTGGTTGAAAATATTCTCTGAAAGAACATACTGCAGCATCTCTGCAATTTCTGCCCCTCAAACACCTAAACGCGCTACAAACAACACTTGTGACCTTGCGTCTCTCAGAACTGTGATGGTGGAGAAGTGGTAGCTTTCAGTTCCATTTTCTAGTGTGAAACAGAAAAATCCTGAGATCAGGATCCTGCTTCTCTATAAAAAAAAAGCAACACCATGAACAATCTCAGTTATATTAACACACAATTTTTGAATATGTTTTAGTTATTGTAAATAAAGAAACTGCAGCATCCCTACCCAAAGTCTTCCAGGAAGTCTTAATTTATGCTAGGAGAGGGAACTAACTAGAGACATCTGTGCTAGGCACAGCAGTTTCATTGACTTTATGTGGGCTCCATTTATCTTCATTTTTAAAGGTTTTCATTTTACTGTAGAAGCAAAATGAAAACAGTAATATCTTTGAATATTTAACAATACCAATATTTGAATGGGATAATGATATAAAGCTTACTACACTTTATTTTGATTTCCTGATGACACAGCCATTAAAATACACTGGTTTCCATTTCTGAATTTAAAGCATACAAAGAGAGCATACTTCTGGATTTAAACATCATGTGCTTAAATCAATGCTGGTTTACCTATCCTTTTTCCATCCAAATGAAAAGAGGACATTACTACTTTGCTACTCCTACTGCTTCTTGCTGTTCTGACTGTTTGCCTAAGCAGCAACACCTGTTAAAGCTACAACCCAGCTTTGAAAACCTCTGACTGTAAGGAAGAGCTGAAAACATTTTTGAGTTCTTCACTACTCACAATGGCACAATTTTTCCTTTCCTGATTAAAAAAATTAATTCAGAGCAAACAGACCTGACACTAGTACTGGCAGCTGTAAATTAGTGGTTTTGGCACAGTGATATTGAAAATTAAATTGTTTTTGACCTGACACTGACTGCGCAACAGTCCCTAATTTAGAAAGACAGCAAAGGAATTTCAGAGTTACGCTTGTGTAGTATGAAAGCTTAGAACCTCATCCACCTTTCACAACGTTAACATATTAAATTGTATCATCATCATGAAAGACCTTCAACTTTCAGATGAATGGAAACAATCGCTTGGAGAACAAATGCAATAATTAATAATAGTACTAATAGCTAATAATTATATAATCCAGATATTCCTGGATGTTACAACTGACGGCTAACTTCACCAGCCTCTGTAATAATAAAACGTCATGTAAAGCAAACAGCTTGTTTTTAATTCTTACAGGGAAAAGGTGGACCATAATCTAGCTGTAAACGTGAAGATGACAAGAAGTAGACTAATAGATAAAAAGGGCTGGAAAGAAATTAATCATGTCAGCCTCTGTAATTTCCTTTGGTAACAGGACCCAGAATAGACATCTAGTGGAGGTTACATACTAACTTCAGTTTGGCTTTTGAAATTATCTTCCATTATATTAAAGGCAAACCCAGGAAACGTGAATGACATGATGGCCAATCTGTACTGTGCAAATGAGCTGAAATGATAAAAAAAGCATTAGCAGGCACCTGAATAAATACAATATACTGGGGAAGAATCAACATAGGTTGATAGGCCCATCTCACAAACCTATTAAGAATATCATAAAGCATTCAACAAGCATGGGGTCAAGATGATGCTACTAATATTGTCCATTGATTGATACTATTTCACTACCTAAACCTTTTAAGAATCAAAAACAGGTATGGCTTTAGAGGGAATAGATAAATGACCAGTTAAAGATAGGAAATAGAGTTTGAGTCTAAGTGGCTAATTCTAGTGACAGAAAAAGAGTACCACTGGAGTTCCACAGCCATTGGTTAAAAGCATGAGTGACTTGGGAAAGTTATATCAGTAGTCAACATACTAATTTGTTTATAACACTGTGCTATGCTAGAGTCTATGGTAATGAACACTCAACAGATCTTATGAGCCTCAACAATCAGACAATGAAATGGGAATTAATTTTGCTTAAGTAAAAGCAATACATCTAATATCACTTTTTTTCTAAACCTTATTTACTCAGAAATGAGCTCTAACATGATCTCAAGCAGATTCAAACAGCTAGTTCCATGAAAATCATCATGTTCAGGTGAACAAAAGGTGGGACTAGATGATTTCCAGAGGTCCCTTCTGACCTCTAAAATCCTGCGATTATGTGAATAAACTCAGGTTTGTTGTTGAAAGCGACACAGGAGATAGCATACAAGTTTTGAATATGCAAAACTCTCAAAGAAAAAAAGCACATATTATCCATCATACACAGGATAAGCTTAGGGAAACATTCACCTTAAATATACAGAAAAGGTCTCTGCATTAGATAGAGAAGACGACACTGGTTGAATAATCTGTCAAGTTGTAGTATCGGCAATACCAAAGCATTGGTTTGAGTTTGTCTGTTTATTTTTCTTTTTAAAATTTATCCTATCTTCACAATGCAGGCTAGACAGACAATAGTATTGATCCTCTTGCAGTGAAAGGGAGCAGGCTGGATGACTTCTGAACTCCCACTGACTTCGCAATTATTATTTTAGATTCCATTTAAATAAATAACACAGACCTTCAATATAAATAGCAGAATAAACAGAAACCTGTTCTGTAATTACAGTTCTCTATTTTGAAGAAGCAAATACAGAAAATACAGAAATGTGGGTGAAACAGCAGTGAAATCTCAGGGTTCTAAATGGAGAGAAAGCATGAATTCCTTCAAATTTCCTTTCAACATTTTTATCTTGAGTCTCTAGCAACTGAAAACTTCTTATAGAAGAACACTCCAAGAATAACAACCTTGAACTGATAGCATGAATAAGCAAAAGCTACAAGAACAAAGAACTAGTCTTTAGAAATTCATAAGTCCACGTGATTTAGTTTTAAAAATAACCTCCCTAAAAATAAATTTTAAAAAAGCAAAAAAAAACCATCCCCAAACCAAACTCAGAACAACAGTAAATAAGTGATCTAGTCACATATAGTAAAAAGGAATCTAAAAATCATAGAATCTATCATCTTTGATTTGGTAAGTGATGCTGAACACAGAATGACTTGTGAAATATGGCATGGAATTTATTTATTTATTTATTTATTTATTTTGCTTTCAAGGGGAAATAAATATAAGCTTTGTGTTAATAAGGGAATTTCACTAAATAAGCTTATTTCAATACCACAAAGTAAATCTGTTGCTAGAAAACAGAACACCGGTACCTCTAAAATAAGGTGACCCAAAAAGCTACAGGTAATTATTCTCAAATTCAGCAAGTATTTTTAGACCAATAAAAGATGTTTTCCTCTCAAAAGATATCTGAAAAATAGGAGATAATTGTATATCGTGGACGATCAACTAGTTTATCTGTTTGAAGAGAACCAATTTTCAAAGGCAGACATAGTAGATCTATCTAATTAATCTGGCCTTAACATTTGCTGCAGTACCAAGCCTGAAGTCACTGGCTGACTGAATAAGATTATGCAAAAAAATTAAACTAGTTAAGAAAAATACAAAAATACTCAGCGCTGAAAAAGTGAACCATAAAAGAAAATAGGAAGTCATACTGGAGTTCTAAAATTCCCTTGAAATTTCTCTGGATACTGAGTTTATTTAACTTTCTCAAGCTACTGGTGAAGGTCTGGGGAGCATTTTCTGATTAAGGAATACAGTGAGAAACTATTTGAATACAGAAGCCATCATATTATTTTTCAATAAACTTGAAGTTTAAATTTATAAATGAGATTAAGCAGTCCGATATGAACAAAACCATGAAAATTATGACAAAACAAAGAAGCAAAAAACACTGTAAGCTTTAGACACAACTTCTGATTCAGAAGTGACAGGAGGAAAAAAATCTCAGATCTCAAGATTTCTTTCATCATGTAACTGCAAGTTAATGATACACTGCAGCTATGAACTAAGAGCTATCTGTGACTCAGGACAGCACCAACAGATGCACTTCCATCAAATGTACAGATGCAGTGTACGAGACTAGACAGAAACCACCCAGAATACCACATAAATTGTAGTTCCTTGCACAGAAAGAGGAATCCAACCTAGAAAAAACTAAAAAAACTGGGAAGAAGGATCATGCAACAGAAGACTGTTCTTACTAACGGAACCTAGAAGTGTATTAATTTAAAACAAAACAGAGATGTTACCACTGTCTCTAAAAGCATAGCAGAGAATATCAGGGAGGGGGAATAAAGATTCAGTAAATGGACAAACACTAGTTGAACAAGTTAGAATGGGAAAATTATAGTGAATTTTCAGGAATCATAGGACAAGTGTTTGAAACGTATTTTGAACAACAGTGAAAGGTGAAGAACCACCTACAGGTTTCAAAATGAAACCTCTGCAAGATGTGATGGTCTGCTCTAGCAGGGGATGGATATGATGACCCTCAAAGATACATCTACCTTTATAACCTGATATTAGGTAGATACACATCAAGTTATTGAGTTTCAGCTAGTAGTAGCTACCATTACATAACATTCCTTCAGTTCATCTACGAAGTTGTATTAGACTGAGATGATCCCTCAGAGTGGCCTTCTTTGGACATACAAAGCCATTCTGACTGAGTTCATTGTCTTAAGTGGGATTAAGAAAGGAAATGGGAATCTCTAAAAGAAGAAAAAGGCCAGAATCAGACAATTAGCTTACTTGAGCATTTTTTTTTGCTAAGATATTAAAGCTGTTTTGCTTTTCATATAAAGCTCATCAAAATAACATTTTGAAAGAATTACTTTATTTAGTCTGCCATCACCCATAGATATAGCTGGTGACACAGGGAAAGGGAACGATTTCTAAAGCAGAACAGCAATCAGAAAAGCTGACTACAGAGGTAGTACTTTTTCTTAATGAGCATCACCAAAACCACAGTGGAAGTGCTCTCTGTTAATAGTACGTCTTATAGGTGGGCTCAAAACTCAGCTTTGTTCAGAATTCCATACCAGCGACACATCAGCCAACCATCAGAGATACTTTTCCGTCAGCTTGAGAATCACTTAGCCACACAAAACACATAGATCCATTACAGCTTAGAGATGTTTTGGCTCACGAATACTATGGATATTGGAAGATGACAGAAGGAAAAAAAGTCTTCCAAACATCAGCATAAATTCTGTATTTAGCAGAGCTTTGTAGACAATTAGCATTGTGGCTTTCTTGAGCCATCATTTTTGCCACTGATAAAAATAGCCTCTTAAATAATACATGAATATGTTTTAATTGGCTTATTTTAGAAACTGCATAGTTTTAATTAGTCTATTTACTGAAGTTGACATATCCTTCAAACTACACGCAAAGGGATTTCTCTAATGGCATAACTTCCAGGCAAAGCGCTTTTTCCGAAGTGCAATTGCTTCAAAGGAACAGAGACATACAATCTTCAATTTGTTATTCCAACACAACACACTCCTCTTACAAATGATTCCCACAGTCCTACTTTTTTCTATTTTCTCTTCTAAATCACAGCCTAGTAATTCAGATTTGAAGAGTACAAATGGACAGCTTTAGTTTCTAGAATGTGAGCAGCTTTTAATTTTTTAATTAATAATTTAAACTTACCTTTATCCTCTTCAGTAATCACTTTATCTATTGCATACTCCACATCAAAAATGTACCGGTAAAAGCACAGCTGAGTGTACAGGGCCTTATCAGAATACTGCAAAATAAAAAGGTAGTAATTACAAACCACGATGATAAGTGTGTCTCCTGTACCTATTTCTCTGTCTATTATCAAGGGGTGATTCTTTCTGTACTTTTCTAAAAGATATATTCAGCCCATGTGATACTATTAATACTATAATACTACATTACTATAATACTATAATGACAATTACAAAAGAATCTTCCACTACGTCCCTGTACACTTTTGCCTCACAATTTAAATCATTCATATAAATCATAGTAACCTTATCCATCCTTATAAACACACAAATCACATTTACCTATTCTCATAGACACACATACCAGTGTGACACTTTGGGATCAAAATAAAAGTTATAAGAAAGATGGCACAAAGGAATAATGTTACTGCTTCAGTACACTGTACAACGCAATGATCTCAAGAAAGGAAAAGAATTAATGTATATTTTTGCTGAACACAGGTGTTGGCTGTATTCCCTCCCTCTCCATTCACACACACAGCTGTAGTTACATAAACTGTGAAAAATTCAAATAAGAACAGGTGCATATACACCTTTGCTGCTATGGCATCACCTTGCTCCACACATCTGTGGAGGGCTACTGCATGTTAATAATCACACCTTTAGTTCAAAAATCTGCATGCGAGTACATGTGGAATATCATATTCAATTAAATGCTCTGAATGTCAGTGATGTCAAGCCTCTGTGTTATTTCTGTACTTCAAAAATACGTCTGTATGCATTCATGTCACTGCTGCCATTCTGTGCATTAGGAGGCTGCTCAAACAGACATGAGATCTACCTTGCCCATACTACAACCAGGCCCTTTAAATTCATTCTTCTTGAACTCTCATTTAACAAAACCACATTCCGGTTCCCGCTATTTAAGATACTGGCATTGAAATATTGACCAACATTGTTTTGAAGACCTGTGCATCACAAAAGTCTTCAAGAATGAAATAACTATAACTGCATCAAACATGGAAGTACCATTCATTTTAATACATTCAGTATATATATAGATAGATATGAATTCTTGAAGACTTTCTTAACAAGCTACAAAATCAACAAACATCTAACCATTACATGATAGACCAATGTTAAGCTGACACTTGGTAAAACACATAGAATATGAGATTGAAAACACAGAGGAACAGCAACTGGTAAACTGTTTCTGTTTATTGGAATCCTGCTTTCACTTAGCTTTTTAATTTTTTTCCCCAAGCATGCCAACTTGTGTTACTAAATTCAGCTAATTTTAAACTTCTACTGACAGGTTATAAAGTATCTATAACTACTAAGCAACTCACGTTGAGACATTTGACAACCATTACTACTGCTTTGCTATTTCTTTATATATTTTAACATTACACTTTTTTCCACTTCATGTGAACCTATTTTAAAAAAAGACACACAGAAGCTTATTTTATTCCTTATTAGCTATTCTACGATATGCATCATCATTATACTATTATACACCAGTTATTTTTAGTAAATCCTGATTACTGCTTCCTGAAGAAGAAAAAAGGAGGACGACAGCGATTAAGTTATTTGTTTAGTTTTTTAGATTCAGCTGTAATTGCTGGTACACATCTCCCTGACTGCACACATGAAGCAGGTTGAATAGAACACTGAAATTACCTCCTTCATAATAGTTTGTTTTGATAATGTATTGTGTGTCGAGATGATGAGAAACAGTTGCTGTCAATTTGATTAGCCATTATATTTTTATGTTAATTGCCATTATTGGGTCCATTCTGTTTAGTGTCACCATAGAAGCCATACAATGTTAGCATAAATAACAAATTGGAGTAAATTAGGAAGATATATTTTTGCCAATTCATTTTAATTGCCCCTCAGTCCTTCCGTCGGTTAACGCAGCTGTTGACCCATAATAAGCGCTAGGTCAATATAGCTGCTTGTCAATTCAGAAATGCAAAGTGCTGTGTTGCTGGTAATGGATATACAACAACCTTTGCCAGCCAACTGAAGCAAACGAATGACAACCCACACGAAAGAATAAAGCATCAGCTATAGAGTTTAGTGACCTGATATTAGTAGGCAGGCTAATTGAAAGTCACTGTTTAAATGGATAAAGAAAATACAAAAATCGGTATGCAATAATTTATACACACAAACATACATATATACATAAACAATTTATATATTTTTTTATTTAAAAAATTTGATAATGTGCTCATACTCCCTCCCCATTAGTTTCACAACACATTTGAAAATTAGTTATCTAGTGGAGAACAAAAGGGCTTTTTTCATGCAATGATGAATATTATGGCATACTTATGTAGCTAAAGAACAGGCGACTTAAATTTGGAGGAACGTTAGAAATTACTTCTATTGTCACCATGTATTTCTTTAATTTCTGAGGACCTGTCACTTTAAAGAAAAAATTCTAACACTAAAACTTCAAACCAAAGTAATACTTGAGACTTAACAGTAAATTTTTGTGCAAAGAAAACTTGACAGCCCTTAAGTAACCATAAGACCTTCTAAAATTTTGTATCACTTATGTATTCTTTCTTTCTTACCAGAAAAGACTGAACGGTGAGTACAAGAAAATAAAACCCTATTTTGAAGTTCTTGTTTGTTCCATGATGTTTGATTTTTTTTATTTCATTAAGAACTGACTTCAGGAGGTAAGTCTGCCTCTTTGACAGCTTCCATTCATGGAAAGAACACTCTGTACCAAAGCAACCAAACAACTTTTTTTTTTTTTTTCCCTTGTATTTAAAACAGCAATAAGTAGACACAGGAACTAAAGCCACATAGCAATCGCTATTATTCATTCCCATAACAGGAAAATTGATTTTGTATTAGAAAAATAACACACAAGAAAAAAAAATTATTGTGCTTGGCCAACAAATAATCATCAGAAGAAATCTGGGTTTGATATGATTGCGAAATCAGGAGGACAACTGCAAATGCCTAACCTGCCCTCTCAGGAAGAATCACATGAGATCACATGGATAATCTGGTAAGAAAATGATAGTGTTTTAATAGAATCAGTACATTAGAAACATCAGCAGAACAAATTTTCCCATGAATAAAGACAATAATAGGGCACTAAATGCTCAGTCATAAAAAAAGAAAAATCTTACTCAGCTGACATATACACCAGCAAATGTTCACTAGAGCATGCATTAGGAAAGAAGGCCACAATGCATTTGAATGTATTCTGTGCCTCTACACATCTGAATCCACTCTTGCTTGATAGCAACGAATAGCTTAGTATTTATGCTGTAACTGGTAATGTTTGAGCAAAACACAGAACTGAAAGGTAGATCTGTCTCATCTTCTATATCACAGGCTCCTGAGAATTCAGCTCCAGGTCAAGGCCACATTCTATACTTGCTCTGCATCTCTCTGAAGGCCAGAATTCAAGCAGGGAATGGCCTGAACTCTCTAATTCCAGAAATGTAATCAGAGAACAGGGGATTTATAGTCCTTCTGGCAAGAACAGAGGATCAAGCTTGATTTGCTTAATTTTGCACACGGCATGGGAAAATTTTCATTGCCCACCCTTACGCCAACTTCTTAAGAAATACCAAAGCTTCCTCAACTCTCTGAAAGCAAGGGAACAAGACAGATTTGATCTCTGGCAACCATTCTTCCTACCCTTAACTCAGTGCATGAGAAGAAATTAACACGCTCTGTCTCTTACTAGCACTTTTCTTGCAGAAGGAAAGTTGCTGGCAGCTGTATGTAGGTGTTGAACTTAGGAGGCCTCTCCCTCAGTGCTGGCTGAGATTCCATCCCAAAGAACTTCAAAAGCGAGGTGCCTAATTCTCCTTCATTTTAGTAACAGAGAAGCCTGAACAGCTAACACACCATCTTAAAAGTGTCTTCAGGAACTGAAAGCAGTGACCTAGGGAATCCAGTTAAGAAAGGTCCAAGGAAATAAAAAAGGGAAAAACAAACCCAAAAGGAAGATGATGAAAATTCACTACAGCTAAGATATAGAAGACTGAACTAACAATTCTAGTAACGTTTTGCTTACACAAGTACAGCATTAACCTAGCAAATACACTTTAAACAGTGTGTAAAAGTTCCACGTCTGGACATACTTTTGAACAGGCCAGAAAGCTAAATACCACTACTTAGAACAATTTTTTTGTTAACTGTTGTCAGTTCCTGTATTTACCAAAGAAAGACGTGATAGTCAATGCCTTTTAGATTACCCATATTCCTTTACACTGTGTATAAGTCTTCTATTTGTTCTTTGGTATCTCTCACATTCCTGTACTTCTCCATGGTCCCCTCACACTCATGACCCTTTACACAATTTTCTGATTTGTTTCCTGCACTTTTGCTGTCTGTTGTAATGGATTCACCCTCAGTTCTGCAGTCCCTCTCTGTACTGTTGTGACTTCTTACTCCATCATCCACTGCTTTCAGTTGTGCCACCAATGGCTTTTAAGGATGATGAAGGCAACAAGAAATTAAAAAAAAAAAAAAATCTCCCATTCTAGATTGCTAACTCTATTAGATTGCTTTGCGAAGGAGATAATTTCCACAGGCTACAGAATTTATTTGTATTACTTCAATTAATTATAACACAAAACAGTGGCACCACTTCATTAATCAACTGCTTGAGAGAGTTACTTTTGCAAAGTCTTTTTGGTAATTTGATTAGAAAGTGCTATGGCTCTTGCTATTATGATATGATTCAGTATGTCCAACAAACAACCCACTTAGGGATAATTCTTAATATTTAAAAAATAGGAAAGAAAGAAGAAATAGAAAAGTCTCTTGGCAGAAAATTGTGTCTTAGAGACTTTCAAGACTCGCATGTAGTGAAGCATACAGGAAATACTTCAGTGCCTTGAGAGGCATTTCCTCCCCTCCCCCCTTAGAAAGATGCAGTAATTAAAACCTAATTATTATCTTCATTTTAAACAAAACCTAAAGTGAATACCAATTAATAACAACATACTAATGAGCATCTGCTGTGATGAAATTGAATATGAATGTGCTGCAAATTTTGGGTAATTTATTTTTTCGAGGAAGTGCCACTGGTCTCAATCTACTTCTGGAAGATTGTATAGACCGTACACATTTTCCATCATCTTTCTTATGTGCAGCAATTTCTATTTTCAAAAAGAGGGCACAGCTCATCATTGTGGATGTTTATGTATCCAAATGCTATCCATGCCATGATGATTTCACAGCAATAAACTGAAGCATGAGACCATGTTTTACACACCCTGTGTATTTTCTTGTACAAACAGGCCAGCTGCAACACACCAAGCTGACACAGCCTCCCATTACCACTGATCTCTGAAGGTAAATGCTTCTTTAGAAAAAGAACCCATGAAGTATGGAGGTCAACAGAAAAAAAGCATGACAAAGGACTGAATATTCTTGGATATTACCAGACTTTTTTTTTTTCCCCCATTATATAACTAAAATGACCAGAACTTAGGCTGGTTTAAATTCTGTTTAGTA
The DNA here is from genome assembly GCA_036925125.1 of Oreortyx pictus. Taxonomy (NCBI): domain Eukaryota; kingdom Metazoa; phylum Chordata; class Aves; order Galliformes; family Odontophoridae; genus Oreortyx; species Oreortyx pictus. The sequence continues at coordinate 73,409,467 of JAUPFR010000001.1, read as the reverse complement.
ATTAGTCTGAGAGTTACAGATTATAAAAACAGCATTACAAAAACTGGATTGAAATTCCAGCATAAGAAGAGTAAAATGGCTGAGGAGCTGAGTGAAGAACAGATGAAAACTCCTGCTGACAAGGGACACCAGACTGAATGATGGGGTTAACAGAATACCTCCAAGCAAGAGTATTAAGATCATTATTACCAAATGTTTTCATTAGTAAACTCTGGATAAAATGTAGCTGCCTGTTAATGAGATTTACAATTCACAAAAATAGAAAAGGAAGGAAATTTAATAGCAGGGTTTTTTTTGTCCATAATAAAAGCTGAATGAGTTATCTGAAACTAGAGGGAGTCTTAAGCCAGAACTGTTCTGCTGAGGATTTGTAAGATGGTTATCTCAGACTCAGACAGGAAGGCCCACGGGGGAGTATTTAAGGAATGGCTTGGTGATTGGACTTGGTAGGTCAGGTGGATGGTTGGACTTCTTGATCTTAAATGTCCTTTCAAATCTAAATGATTCTATGGTTTTATAACTGAAATTTCCAAGCCCCAAGCTCTGTCCCAACAAACTTTGAATACACAAGCATCCTTAAATAATGGGCTTGCAACATACCATCAGCCTCAAGATACAACCCATCTGTTGAACCTATGCAACACACTGCATCATTATTTTATCTTGGGAGTTTATGGGTAGCTCATATGATGCAGAAGAGATCCTAGACAATCACTGTCATATGCACATCTGTAATCTTACGTTTCTAGTTAGAAGTACAAGATTTGGTTTTATCTATATAAAGACTCTGCATTCTAAATAATAAGAAGGAAATGTTAAAAAAAAATTAAGAGGGTAATCTGCAACAGAGCTTATAGATGCGGAAAGGCTGCAGAGTATCTGTTTTCTCATCCTGGAAGTAGTAGTATTGCATAACCAAGGGATATGCCAACTAACCAGTCTGGAGCTTACACTTTCAGATGGGGATTGTACAAAAAATCCTTCAAGCTATCATCAACAGCAGCAAGGTTAAGTCTTGAAGTTTTTCCACATCAAATAAAATGAGCTTTACTGGACAGCTGATGAAAGAGACACATCACTTTGGAACAGAACACTCCCAACCACCTGTGCAACTGGATCCACACAGATGCACTGAATGTTACTCCAGAAAAGCTGACTCCCAAATCAGCTGTTTTTTTTTTTGTTTTGTTTTGTTTTTGTTTGTTTTTAAGAGCTTTTGATCAAGAATATTTGACCATTTAAAATAATTTACTGTTTAAAAAAGAAAGCAACCAAATACACTCTTAAAACACATCCTTTCTCTCCTTGGTGTACAGGAAAAACAAACAAACAAACAAAAAAACATCACTATATTTTAGACAAGCATCTTCAAAATCACTAATTTCTGGATTTCTGGAATTGTATGGCCCTTGACAATCCGCAGTGAGTAGTAGTTAGCAGAAAAGGTTCTATGAAACAACATTAAATTGCAAACCACCTCTGTTTCTCTGCTGAAGAAATCAAAGCATCACGGGAAGAATTTCCAGTCTATCTTGAGTGTTACAGAAGAACCTAATACAGACCCAGAACTGTGTCTTGTTCTAGAAAACTGACTGATCTACTCAATGAATGAGGAGCACTCAGCAGTTAACGAACAATACTTACTCGAAACAAAGAGGAAACAACCACAGGCATAGGAATTCTCATCACTGAACAGAATTCTTTGACCTTTCAAGCAACTTCATGTATTTCCATGCAAAACTCTAAAATAGTGTTTGTTTTTTGTTAAGATGAAATATTTTATATACTCTATGTGAAGGAAAGACTATAACAATGATAGAAAAACCTAATTCGTGTAAGCACATCAGCTTATACTCATTTATTTAAATTATGGTTTTGTTAAGAAATGGGTTACGTTGCACTTCCTTCCTCTAAAATAATTTACTAATATTTGTGAAAGGCTCTTTTTTTAGCTGAATCTTTATTATCATTCAAGAAACACAAGTACAGCATTTAGAAACTGTTTTATTAGTAAACAAACAACACTATAAACAGGCTAGATACACAAGCAAATAAGCTTATCTAAATATGTTTTAGATGTAAAACCATGCAAGAAAAATAAAAACAAAAATAAAAAATGATTTGCAGAGAGGGAACTGAGAATACTGCTTTGCATTACCGTATTTCTGTTTCCCAAAACTCAACAAGCCCCTCAGGTTTCATTCCCTTAATTCCAGCTTTTAGTAAGGGAGCTAAAAAGTTTGAAAAGCTACTTTTCCTCCCAAAACTCCTAATTTATCCGCTTTTAGTGAACCATTCTTTGAGCTCATCTCTTCTAATAAACTGAAGCAAGGAACATGCCTGTTGCAGAAGACACTATTTTGGCTAAAGCAAATTTAGTATTCCAGTAAATTCTAAATGACTTGCAGATAATGTCCTTTCTCATTGATTGAATTTCTTTTAAAGTTAAGAAAATAAGGAAACTAGGCTGATATGAATATCATTATGAATAACAATATTCATTAAACACCATGAAACATTTTGCTATTAGAAGATCAGAAATTGACTCATGTCGCCATCTCTAAGGTGCCAACAACTTAAGCAAGCAACTCCTGAAAATTCTGAAAGACTCAGCAAGATAACTGCTACAGATGGAGAAACAAATGGACTTGCAATACAGTTTATTTAACTTGCTTAATTTATTCGGAAGCCAAGGTGTGCACTTACTTAACTCCTCCGTTAAGTAAGACCTTTATCCCAGCATTTTGACTTGATTAGCTGTCCCCGAAAGGTTACACTAGGATCTACCTGTCTCAGTGCATATCACCTGTATCAACACACACATTAATCTCACGTCTCTGAAGCAGCTCTCACAGACTATAGTAGAATGGCTCTCTAATGCTAAAGAAACATCACGCCATGCAGGAGAAAGTATATTTTTCTGTGGGCAGCACTGATGTAAGCATTAAGAACAGTTGTGTACAAAAGCAAATCTAAGTGATTCAAGAAAACTTCGTCTGTCGCCAAAGGACTGAAATCAGTGCTAGCAATTTAGGTACCATATATAACGCCAGCAGTTTGTTATGTTGCTATGTGCTCCTTCCACAAGTACTTAAGATTATGCAGAATTTACTCCCATATGCTTTCCTATACCAATGCCTGGGCAAAATAGGTTACTTTCAATCTTCTTCATAACTCAGAGAGGATTCCTCAGCACTGAAAGTGCCGTGGGCATCAAGTTATACATTTAATTTTGATGCATTTTAGTTTTAATGACATCTTCTTTAACAACATCTCCAGTATCATCTACCAATCTAAGAATGTTCTTAATGATCCATGTTTATCCAGATGCATGTCTAAAACTGATGGCTACTGATGTCTATTTTGTAAACTGCTTTGAAAAAACAGATTCTGTCCTGCATTCTTCAGTTCATGAGCCCAAGCAGGAAGACAGAACCCAACCCTAAGATTATCTACACACAAAAAAGAATTAGTTTATCTCAGAGTATGCAAACATTTAACCCTTTAGGCTTTGATTCTGTTGATCAGTCTGACTGGCGAGGTAGACTCAACTGAGTATACATGAGCACATTCCAGGAGTAAAAGAGTGCTAATCCCCCACCCATTTCCAAAATTGTGAAATTTCATTCAAGAAGTGATGCATAAAGATTTTAAAAAATTACATAACAGTATAACAGTCTGGAAGGTTGTTCTGCAGATTCTCAAATGCTTCAAAAATTGTCTGAGCTACTGAAGAAACTTGGTAACATACAAAGAGGTAAACGTACCAATTAAAGAATTCTAATAATAATGATGTGAATGACATAAATAATTTAATCATTTTCATGGGACACTCCAAAGCACGCAGTTGAACTGGAATTAATTTAATAGCTGTGATCGAGGCAGCTCTGTAGCTCATTAATAATGAGATCCCATACTCCCTTTGTTGTCTTATTTCACTGTTTCTAGTATGGATATAAAAGACTGTTGCTTCCCATGTTACAGAGTTTAATCAATGAAAAGAAAAGAAAAACATAAATGCATATAATCACATTTTACTGTAACTAGACCCTCATAATATGAGCAGCAGAACTTCTCATATTTAGTTCATCGATGTTAATGAGTCTGTTTGTAATAATCACACCCCAAGAAATCATCAACTGCCCACTTGACATGGGCTGGGGTTGGAGCAGAACAGAAAACTGCCATTTTTCCAGTTTCCCTACTTATTGTTTGCATGATGTCTCCATGCTTCTCTCAAGTGCAAGGAGTCCAAGTTGATCATTGGTAGCAGAGTTATCACACAGATGAAATTATAAGGTTATTTTGGTCTTTCCACTGCTAGTTTTCCTAGAACAGAAATGTAGATGAAGCCAATAAATAAATCTTACGCAAAACGAATGAAGAAAGGGTACTTCCAAGAAAGGCATCCCATTAAATGAAAACTGTTTGTTTCAATAGCCATTTAAAAAAAGCTTATATTGATTGTATTTTTAATAATATGGGTATCCTTAAACAACTGCCTTTAAAGGGTTAAATAAATGTTCCACACTGTAAGAAACTAGTAACAAACAGTATCTGATAGTAACTGATTCATCTAATGGGTAACCCTCTCAAAGTGATTATTTTCACTTGAAGCTGAAAGAGACGGTTTAAATAAAAATCTCAGGCTCCCATTGGCTGAGAAAAGGTATCAGGTGTCTAACTGCAGTAACAACCTATGCAATGCCTGTTTTTGACTGAAAGTGCTGCAGTTACATAGTAAGTAAGAATAATGGCGGCACAGTTTTCACAGTGAAGAACATTCTGGAATGAGTTCTATCTCTTCTGGAGAAAATAGAAAACCTAGACACCACCACCACCAATGCTGAACTCAAGTTAAAAAATCTGCAAGGTTATATTCACTCACAACAGTGAGGAAAAAAAAGATTTTCCCATAGCACTATTCTCTAATAGAAAAATAAATTGTTCATCAGTGCTAGACAAGGCCAGAGAGGACTTGTGATTCACCTCCAAGATGTTTACCCTTCTGTTAAAACTTTAGCTCCCCTGACATCTGGGAACAGTTTTTATTTAAAAACAAAAAATACAACCTAACAGAGTTGTACTAATAGTTTACACCAACTCCTTTATTTCCTTCTTTCTTTTTTTTTTTTAAAGTGTCTTAGATATTAGGTCCTTCCCTTATATTAGGGAACCTGTTCATACATGCATACAATAAAAGTGTCAATCATGTAATCTTACACTAAGTAAGGCTGGATAGAAAATGACCTTAACCTTTAAAGTATCACACAGCATCCTGGTGCCCAAATTATAGGGCATGAATAAACAAGGAAGTACAAGGACATTCCATTTTAGTATATGGACACCCAGAATAGCCGATCTTAGAGGATTTCATAACCATATTTTAAAGAAGTAATAGGAAAAAGGTAGCTTGCAAAATTCTCTGGCCCAAAAAAGCTGTACTGGTAAGTTAGCCATCTTTTTACCTGGACAGGATCACAGGAGCACCTAATACAGTTTCCTTACTCCAAAATACAGTTTCAGGAATCAACATTATTGTTTTATACTCTCAAGAGTCTTTCAAAAATTTATAATTTTAACACTTATTCATAAATCTTATATAAAAAAAATCTCTGGTTCTGCACAGCAAGGCAACCCATTTTCTACAGGTATGGCAATCTCTACTCACAAACAGGAGGTTTTTCACGTAGCACGTAGTTCCACAGTGCACATCAACGTGCCTGAATCAAAGGCCACCAAAGGAATTTTTCAGAGATACTATTGTTCACCTTGTTTTCCATAAAAAAACTCATAATGACTTTTCATCTTCCTAATAAATAAAGACTCTTGGTAATAAGCTTGCATAAACGCCAAGATCAGTTCTGTCATATGCAGCCAGCTGTGAAAGTTTAGTATTTCCCTCACTTCTACAGATTATTGAAAAGACACATTTTTTTTCATAACCTTTCTCTTGCAACCTTCTCATTTATTCAAATTCATGCATGTACTCCATTTTATCTTCATATCACTGTTTAAGTCTGTAATGGAAATTGTCTGTGGAAAAGCATGCCATCTTTAATACATCATTTGTTTGCAAGGGCTTCATCATCAATAACTTTGAAATGCAATGCACTGGCTGTATTCCATCAAGAACTCTTAACTCTCTTCTTAAGGCTTACATGACTACAACTGAGCACAAGTTAAATTTTATAAAAACTTTGGGAGATAGGCTTATTTTTTTTATTTTTATTTTTATTTTTTAAGATTTGTGCAGCTAATAGAGCATAATTTGTTCCTACAGTACAGCCAACAAGAGGAGCAGACAGTTCTTTCTTACTATAACTATTTTATTATTTGGAGTGTTTCTGTAAAAGCGAAGAGCGAGAGATGATGCTGAAAGCTGGCTGGAAGACATCAATTAGGTTAGATAACCTTTCGTGAGAGCAGGAGCACACAGCCAAACCCCATACAACTTTGTTTTCCATGCCAACAGGCCACTTTATTAGGTGAGGAATTTTGAGTGGTCTTCAGCAAGAATGCACCAGCCTTCTCATCCTTACCATGCGTTACTCTCCTATATTATGCACTAGCTGAAACTTCTCAGTTGACTTAACAAAATCACCCATATAAAAATCTAACTAGGGGTATGAGAGCATCAGTGAACAATAAAATAAAAATCTGACAAAATGGCAGCATTTTCTCATTCATGTGGAAGTACAAAAAAGTAGTCTTAACTGCTTCTGCTATGTGGGTATTCAGA
>JAUPFR010000001.1:68715225-68945225 GCA_036925125.1 Oreortyx pictus | reverse complement strand
TAAACAAGTTCTTTGAAGATGGTGTTTTTCATATCCTGTGTTGACATTTGAAGTGTGATATAGCTGCATCAATCTGGAGAGGAAATGTAATGCTTTAACATTAATTCCTAACTTCTTGATAATATTTCCTTATACTTTTATGAGCTCGTTTCTACTGATATGCTATTCTTAATCTATATTAGTTCCTGTAGGATGCAGTTTGAAAAGTTTCTCTCTCTATGAATACAGGTTAATAGTTGAAGAGTGAAATTTATTGAAGTTTGTTTTGCAAGGAATGGCAGGTTAGAGCAATAGCGAACTAAGTGAAGGGCTATAAGCAGAGAGGAGCAATATTGGAAGGATATCATTATAGACCAGCACAATGCAAAGGCATATTCTTGTTGAGTACAAAAAAAAAACCTGCCTAATTGTTTGACGTCTTCCATAACTTGATGAAAGAGTCAATAGCATGCTGCAAGTTCTATTCAAATAGAAAACATTGTAGTTACTAATGAAATAGAAGGAAAAGGAATCTAGAAGATTGAGAAATGAATACAAAAAGAAGTTAGATTTTTAATATGTAGACTGATGCCTGTGGGGAGAATAATTCAAAGCATAACTAATCACTTTTGTGAAGTATTTTAAAATATGTAGGGTTAAAATATTCCAATTTGTGCCTGAAGATCAAAACAACTATCTGCTTGCAGTGCAATATTGATACATAAACACTGTGACTGTGGGAACAGGTAGCTTCATTACGTACTGAAGAGTTCAAATCTTCTGTATATCATGATGACAAAAACCAGCTACCAAATTGTGCACATATCCAAACATTTCTGCAAAAGAAATGTCTATGAAGGATATGCCTATGAAGAATTTTTGAGAAGACAAAAGAAGAGGAGGTGATTTGATAGTTCTGTTATGTAAAAATCTGCTGAGAGCGCAAAACCATTAACATGATTTATTAGTTCTCCCTTGTTTTTGTACCTGTAATATAAGTAACACACACTAGGAGACATGAAAATATGTATTCCATTCGGGTTACTCTTTGGCCTCTCTTTTAAACAGACTTTTAACAAACAAAAAATTATACATGCACTCCACACTTGTTTACATTTTTAGTGTCTGAGAAAATATTATTTAAGGATGTATCTCATCTAATATTGAACAGCCCAGCAATGACCTTTCTCCATTCCACCATATTTCCAAAATCCTTTTCTTTCATTTTTTATGTCATTGTCTACATGGAGGAAAGGTTGACAGAATTGTGTGTTCAGTGCTCAGATGAGAGACTAAAAAGATGGAGGGAAGCCAGATCGTATCTTGAATTGGCTTGTGGTACAAGAACAGTGGAGCCATCACTTCTTGAAGATAGATAGTGGAATAGACGAAGGACAAGAGACTCTGGTTGAAGAGGGGAATTATGTCAGAAAAAAAATGTTGTAACAGAAATTGCAATCAAAACCTAGAACAGGTTCTTCCATAAACGCTGTGATACCTCCATCCTTGAAGATTCTCAGAATTTGACTGGCTAAGGTCTTGAGCAACCAGATCTAACCTATAGCTGACTTCAAACAGGACATTAGATTATGACCTCCAGAGGTCCCTTACATCCTATATAATTCTCTGGTTCTAGAATGCACCTGAAGGAGAAATCCATGCATGTGACTGCCTTCACAAATTAACAGTGCCCACAAGATGAAAACAGGGGACATACCTGGGGCCTAGTTCTGGCAGCAGTTACATTAATCACTGCACATAATCACCAGACTCTGCCTTTTCCATAGCTTTTTCATTGATGTGTGCAGTGTAGGATTCTGACTTTTTGCCATGGCCATGGCTAGCAGTATTTGAAAAGTGATAATCAAAAGATGAACCATCTCCAGTGGGAAAGAAGAGTGCTCTCCTTGCTGTTTGTCTTCAGGTTTATTTTGTTTATTTTTAATAAAAACTTTTGAACACAGGGAAAAAAACTAGTAATTCACCAAATGTACGGTCTGTCTTCTTAGTGAGTAAACTTCTTATAACCTCATAGATCTTACATAAGAATATGCCCTTCTGATATTTCCTTTTATATCCTACTGATAACTTTATGATTTGCAAGGGCTTAGATGCAGAAAGATCTTATTAATAAGACTTCAGAATAAACATCTGAAGTACTTTTGCTCATTTGAAGCAGTGTATGGCACTAGCAATAGCAAATTAGGAAATGTACTCAGGTGTCATAAGCCTACCTTACAATCATAAAATTAGTGTCTTCTGCCTAGGGCTCTCACTGGTATCAGGTTGAATTCAGCACAATGCTAAAAAAGAATTTGCATCAAAACAGCAGCAAGTGTTCCACATGGAAATAAGCTTAACAAAGAGCAAGAAAAATCACAGAGCTCCTTCAGTCAAGGACAAGTTATTACACTCAGATACATAAGTACAAACTCCTATATTGAAATAAGGACAAGATTGATTCACAGGCCCACAGAGGTATTTGTTTTACACTGTGGTGGGATAGTACGGTCTTAAAGCAGGAAAAAAAATGTGATCTCTGTGACATTTATCTGGCACAGAAATAGCTTTAATTTTGTTCTGTTTTATCTCATGCAGCTATAACAGCTATGTCCTTTTTTCCCATCACTACTGGTATACGGACAAGAATTTTGTTGTGTCACCCTGCCAAAGCCAGTCTCGCAGTCCCGCAGTTGCAGGAGAGGAGTCTGGAAACCCTGGGCACATATAGCAAGAGCTTATGACCACAGAAAATAAAGATGAAGTTTTGTTGTCACTCTTCCACTACTGGAAACCCATGAATAGTAGAGATGCTGGAAACTGGAAGCTGGAATCATATAATCACAGAATCACAGAATGGTTTGGGTTGGAGAGAACCTCAAAGCCCACCCAGCTCCAACCCTGCCATGGGCAGGGCTGCCCCCCAACATCTCAGGCTGCCCAGGGCCCCAGCTAATCTGGTCTTGAGCGCCTAAAGGGATGGGGCACCACAGTTTTTCTGGGATCAGACACTTCATGCCATGCCTTCTGACACAACCCTGTTTATCCTTATGTCCCTGGATAACCACCTTAGCAGCCACAGGTACCACATGTCACAGCACAGTTTCTTCCAAGCACAGGGGGCAGAAACAGCCTCAAGCATGTCATTTTCTCCACAGCACAAAACCTCAGCAAAAGTAGAAGAGACAACCAAGAGCTGAAGAAAAGGGAGGGTGCAAAGTGAATGAGACCAGAAAGGTAACCAGCTTAAGCAAAAGAACAACATTGTGAGGTCAGTATCTGATTGCTGGAAGAGGAAGGCTGCTGATCTGTAGGAAGGCACAGGGCCAGAGAGGCTGTGAGATGGACAGAAAGATCAAGACTGAAGTGTCCATAATGAAGAAAAAGCATTTTTTTATTCCAATTGTTAGTAATGGCTCAGTTAATCAGACCTTATTTTTACTTAAGCAACTGTTGACCACTCTCACAAGTTCAAAACGGGAAAAATAAAGCGGCACTGAAGTAAGGCACAGGAATGGGAGAGAAAAGTCCCAGATTTGTTAGAGTAATGTGAAATACTCAACACCTCTCATAGCTTTTCGCAACCAGGACATGATCTGCCACATTTTTACCTTTGTCCATTTAAACTTTTTTTTATCTAACAAATATCTATGTTTAAACAAAGAATGAATAAAATAAAATCTTGAAAAAATATTATGGTAAAAGCCTTAATTTCCTGTATTTATAAATCTACTGATATTTCTCTACCACCTGTACATATAATATGGACTCAGAGAAACCAGAAAACTTTAATGCAGGTTTCTGCTTAGAAAAATAATACAGCTGCAGAAACTTGTGAGAAGGTATCTCATCTCCTTCCATATGCCTGAAGTACCAGTAAAAAGCCCTAGGAATCCTGGAGGCAATATGTGGATGAAAGAAAGGGAAGCTGAGATTATGCTTCTGCTGCTCAAGATCTGAATTCTGTAAGATTAGTTTTTTCTATGTAATATTATAGGGTTCTTCATAGGCCACTCTGTCAGATTAGCTTAACAGCTCTGAATCAGGGAGGAACAAACAATTTCTTAGCCTTATATTTTCCCTAGACTGCTCCCCACACTTATCTGCATCTGCACAGAGCTAGTGGGAAAGGAACCTTCTTGAAAAGAAAACAAGGGGCCAGCTATGTTCCTATATAAATCACTAAGACTAATGACATTGACTCCAGTGTCTCCTTAATTATCAGGAAAGGGGAATTTTGAGGAGATGATTAATGCTAGAGATCTCTGAGTGTTATTTAATTACTCTTAATGGTAATCACGGTCACTACACCATTTTATTCTTCCATTCTACAGAATATATCAAACACTTCACAGAACTGTGAGCACAGGAACAAAACACAAAACAAGTGTAAGGAGTTCTAATTAGTGAGCTGATGTCTCAATAACTCACCAGGCTGATAATTATCAGCCTCGTAATTTCCCTGCTTATTCTGTTGTACTTCTCAAAAGGAGAAAAAAATAATAATAAAAAAAAAAAAGGACACAGTGTCCTTAAAACATATCATGGATAGATTCTGCCACACTTGCTTCTTCTGAATAATATCATGCCCTATTAGCTCTTCATCCAAACTAACTGAGAAAAAAAAAAATGTGTTTCTTACAAGTTAAGGGTCTTCACTAAGACACGTCTCCCAAAGTGTACCACAGTATGAGTGGGAGTAGAACAATCGAACCTAAACCTAAATCATCTTTGACGCTCTCATTCTGTGTGACAGCTGTGATCTCTCTGGACACTTAGACATGAGATATGTAAATACAGATGTACCAGTGTGTGAACACCAGTTCTTGATTGCGACCTACTGTAATGCTTGGCAGACATGAAAGTATTGGTGTACTTCTTTGAGATGGTGATAGAACTTAGTACTATTCAGAAGACCATTTCAACTTCTGCATGTCTAGTTTTACTTTGAGTGAAACAGTGACTTCTTTCACACCGTTTAAATCCCATTAAAGGCAAAATAATTTTTTATAGCTCTGAGTAGTTTTAAGTCTGGAGAAAAATGGACCCTCAAAGTGCAGCAATTCTTCTTCCTAGCTAGTTCTCTAATCCAATCTTATTCACTAGTTTAGAAGAATCCTGAATGTCCTGTTTTCATAGTCACAGAATCACAGAACGGTTTAGGTTGGAAGGGACCTCAGAGATCATCTAGTTCTAACCCCCATGCCACAGAGTTCCCAACCACTGTATCAGGCACTAAATCAAGTTAAAGATAATGAAGATCATTTCCTCAGCATTGCAATTATGGCATTCAGAAGTTTCATTCTCTGAGTGGTGAAATTCACAGATTCTCAATTTCTTTTTTAATCTGCACAAATAACTGCATATGTTTCAGGTAACAACTTGCAAATGTTTCTCCCCAGATATTCCCTCAGCTGGAAACAAAACTCCTCTATTTTTACTTTCAGCATCTTCACTAGGTGGGTTTTTTTGTGTGTTCTTTGTTGCTATTTTTTGTTTTTGTTTGGTTGTTGTTTTTATGTTCTGTTTTCTCTTGGGAATTTTTAGTGGGAGTTTCAGAAATTATGCCATCATTTTACAAATTAATCTTTAAAATTGTTCTCTCAAAGAATCCCTATTTAGAACTCTCACTTTTGCTCAGTTTCATCGTAATAACATCCTGAGTTTAATCTCCAGTTAGGCCTTGTCTCTAAGGTTATGTTTCAAGCTGTGTCACTACTCTTTTCAATAGATTAGATAGTCAGAGGTAGGAAAATGTAGGGATAGAGACTTTCTGTTATTTGCTGTTATTCTGACAGTAGATTTGGTTGCTTCCTTTTCCTTCATGGTTTCTTGAAATATTTAGAATTTCTTCCTGTATTCTTACACATATTAAGAGCTAGACTATGCATAAAAGGTAATTTTTTTCTATTTCCCCTTTGGAACCAAACTAATCCCATTTAGATTCATGCAGAGCTCATTCCCAGAGAAGATACAGAAAGACAGGAGAGATCTCCCTGTAAAAGAAAACCCTACAAAAACTGCCCAGATTGTCAAAGATACCCTTATTACTCCTACCATGTTCAAATATCTACTTTAAAATGACAAATTTGGATGCTACTTTATTGATCTGGGTTGGGTCATTTTGTGGTGACCTGAGTTTAGGCTGGTGGTGCATTTCTACGTTTCTACATCTCAAAGTCCCCACAGTATTGGGATATAAGAAGAAAGGATAAAACTACAAATAAGGCAGAAATTCTAGTCAGTGGTCAGGAAAGACTCTATAAACAACAATGCTGAAAGGCACTAAATCAGCAATGTTGGATTGTATTCTGTGTGACAAAAAGTGAGACTTTAGCTCTCTCCTGTTCCTTTTAGTAATTGTGCTGACTGTTACAGAGCATTCAACCATGGTCTGAAATGTGTATACACAAATCGAGAAGGTACTGCCCTGGCTCCCTTCTCAAAACCTGGAGATAAAGAGTAGTTCCTTTCCAGCAGTATCAAAAGAGACATTAAATGAGAAGTCCACACAACTGGTAACACAAACTATAGTTCAAATGTAATTTTAGTGTTGTTGAAAGCTTAATATCACATAAAGTTTGGTTTTCTGGGATGGAGATGTAGATAATTATGCCTATTATTTAAATAAATTGGAAGAAGTTTTCCATCTGTCAGGTCATAACATTGCAAATCTGCCTCCCAGTGTCCTCATACCCTCTATAAGATAGCTATGTCTGTGAAATTCACCAGTTTTGTATGTAAATAGAGTACGTATAATTCAGACAGAGACAAAGCAATAGAATGAACTTTCGACTTTGCTTTATCAGCTTCTTGGGGATCAGTGGTTTTTGACAAATTACAGATGCAAAGTTGTTTTGAGAACTCCAGTGCAGCCTTTCACTTTGCAGAACAGGCATAGATTCATTCTGAGGGCAGAACATAGCAAGGCCATGAGGTTTTTTTTGGAGAAGAGTACTTGCTTAATCCTGGAATGCTGTATGTCATCTGATGCTAAAAAGCATTTGAAGACAACCAATCTCTTCACAGAGATAAGTAAGTCTCCCTTCATGTAGGAAAGGTAAATAGTAACTATGTTACTAGCTGCTAGACTGACAAAAGAAATGGTTAATATATTTTAATTTTATTGAAAGTCTCTGATATGTGAAATACAGTTTGATAATACTATGCCATAAGGTTCTTAAACATTATTAAACTTACCTAATGAAATTTACTGCTGATGTGAATATGCTAAACCAGTTTTGTTGCTGCTAGAGGAAAAGACACAGGAATGTTTGCATATTATGAAAAAGAACTGTACCTGATTTTTTCTTTCTCCATGAATGTCAAGTCTGCATTTTTCTGGTATGTTGCTCTCAGCTGGCAACGAAGACTATTTTCAGGTTATCCGTGATGTCAAAGGTTTTGTAAGAGTGAACTTTATCTTATTTGTATCAGTACATGCCTCCAGGCAGATGCCTTCCTCCTTTATCAAGGATGCTAACATTTATGCTCAGTAAAGTAGAATCTATACTGACCCAAGCAGGCCAGATGATACTCCAGCCCATAGCTATCACACTTCAGGGCCAGTGAGTTTTGAGAAGGGCAAGAAAATTTCCCCCAGCTTGCTATGAGAAGGGAAAATTCTCGCAGAACAGCTCACAAACTGATGCTTTCAAGGAAAAAAAAAAAAAAAGAAGAAACCAAAAACAGAAAACAAAAACAAAAACAAAACAGATAAAAATCAAACATAGATCTAGGTCCAGATAACAATCATCTGATTTGGCAACAGATATCCCAAGAATATATGTATGTTAGCAAAACAAACTGTTTGATTGGTCAAGAAAGAAAGAAAGAAAGAAAGAAAGAGAGAAAGAAAGAAAGAGAGAGAGAAAGAAAGAGAGAGAGAGAAAGAAAGAAGAGAAAGAAAGAGAGAGAGAAAGAGAGAAAGAGAGAAAGAAAGAGAGAGAGAAAGAGAGAAAGAGAGAAAGAAAGAGAGAAAGAGAGAAAGAGAGAAAGAAAAGAGAGAAAGAGAGAAAGAGAAAGAGAGAAAGAAAGAGAGAAGAGAGAAAGAAGAGAGAAAGAAAGAGAGAAAGAAAGAGAAAGAAAGAAAGAAAGAAAGAAAGAAAGAAAGAAAGAAAGAAAGAAAGAAAGAAAGAAAGAAAGAAGAGAAGAAGAGAAAGAAAGAAGAAAGAGAGAAAGAGAAAAAGAGAAAAAGAAAGAGAGAAAGAAGAGAGAAAGAAGAGAAAGAGAGAAAGAGAGGAAGAGAAGAAGAGAAGAGAGAAAGAGAGAAAGAAGAGAGAAAGAGAGAAAGAGAGAGAAGAGAAAGAGAGAAAGAAAGAAAGAAAGAAAGAAAGAAGAAAGAAAGAGAGAAAGAAGAGAGAAGAAAGAGAGAAGAAGAGAGAAAGAAGAGAGAGAAAGAAAGAGAGAAAGAAGAGAAGAAAGAGAGAAGAGAGAAAGAGAGAAAGAGAGAAAGAGAGAAAGAGAGAAAGAGAGAAAGAAAGAGAGAAAGAGAGAAAGAAAGAGAGAAAGAGAGAGAGAGAGAGAGAGAAAGAAGAAAGAAGAAAGAAAGAAAGAAAGAAAGAAAGAAAGAAAGAAAGAAAGAAAGAAAGAAAGAAAGAAAAGAAAGAAGAAAGAAAGAAAGAAAGAAAGAAAGAAAGAAAGAAAGAAAGAAAGAAAGAAAGAAAGAAAGAAAGAAAGAAAGAAAGAAAGAAAGAAAGAAAGAAAGACAAGAAAGAAAGAAAGAAAGAAGAAGAAAGAGAAAGAAAGAAAATATTTTTTTTCTTGGTTGGTTTCCACAGTGCTCCACTGAGTAAAAGTGCTAACATGATGCAGGTAAGAAACACAGAAGGACTGGCAATGTTCAGTCTGATTCATCTTTAATTTTATGACAAGATAAATTAACTAGGGTGAATAATTAGCATGATGAAACTGATAATAGGACTAACTGCCATTCTCATCATTCTCTTAGCACAGACATATTATCTAACATTGTATCATTGTAAATCTTAGTGTTGCAAGGTACTTCAGCTGTAATAATTTTCATTATGTTGAAAAGTTTTATATTGCCATCAGATTTTCTCACGTCCTTGTGGCATTTTTCCAGTCATTTATAAAAATGTTAAGTGGGACTGATCAGAGTGGAACCTAATACTTCACCTTTCTTTTTGCTCAGAAAGCTACCCATTTAATTTTTTTTCATTGTTTTCTGGATTTTTAGCACTTATTAGCTAATTTCCCTCTCTTTCTATTTCATTTCTTTAAGAGCCTCTTGAAACAGGCTACGCAAAAAACTTTCACAGGCAGTAGTAGATAAACCAGACCATCTTTGTTTGTTGTACCTCTTAAGTCTTCCAAAGCTCTGAAGATTTTGAAAAGCATTACATTCTTACACAAAATTCTGAGTTCTCATCATTATATTGATATTTATTTGCCTATCCATTTTTTTGCTATCAGTATTACTAAGCTAATAGATATAAGCATCTTCTTTTCAAATAAATAATTCTCTAGAACATTCTTAGACACTTTATAAGCATACTAGTGCCATTTTTGTCCCCCCCTTATTTGTCAGTTGCAAAACATTATTTGTCTGGTGGTAATATACCGCTATCCACTGAAATCCAGCTATTCTGTATCTAAACTTCTTCCAAAATACTGTGTAAATAAATATTATGTTGTTCAAGCAATAGTTTACTAATATTTCTCACATTTTTTTTAAATCATATATAATTGATATTAGCTCTTCCCAAGAAATAATATAAGCAATTTAGGAATACTCCTGACTACTCATGTAACAAAAACTTACAAAGACAATTCATGCTTTTTTTTTTCCCTCTGGTTTTATTGCCCTTGAGTAATTTTTCAATATTTAAGCCAGGTATCAGCACTATGTGTCTCTGGGAGCCTTCCTGTTTCCAGTGTGTGTTTTTTAAACCTTTTTATTATCAATAATTCATACGCTTTTAGCAGTTTTCTCATCAATAACCCTTTGGCTTTCCTTGCTATGAATTAACATTTAACTTCCCAGAGTTCATGTATATTTCTACTTTCTTCATCTGAGCAGACTTTCAGAATCTTCATTTCATCTGTTCTTTTAACATATATTTTTTTTCTTTTTGAAGATGAAGATTTTTTCTGATTTATGATAAACTTATTCTAAAATATCGGTTTGTGGTACAAATTAACTCTGTCAGAACAGATTAGTTCGCGCCATCAAACAATCTCTATGCTGTCTGCAATGTTTTTATGTTCTTAGCAACAGTTTTTAGTTGTTTCACTTCAAGGTCATGCTGCTATCATGCCAGATTTGGCATTGGTCCTTGTACATTAATCATAGTCAACCTCCTTTCTGTAGTGGGAAAGATCATGAAACAGATCTTCCTGTAAACTTTGCTGAGGCACATGGAAGACTGGGATACAGGAGAACCATCAGGGCTTCACCAAGTGTAAGTCCTTCCTGACCAACCCAGCTGCCTTCTATGACAGTGTAACTGCGTCAGTGAAGAACAGAAAACCATTGATGTCATCTCTCTGGACTTCAGTAAGGCCTTTGACACAGTCCAACAAAACAACCTTTCTCCAAACTGGTTAGATACAGATTTGACAGATGCACTGTTCAATGGATGAGGAACTGGCTGCGAGATTGTACTCACAGAGTGGTGGTCAACGGCTCAATGTCTGGATGGAGATCAGTGACAAGTGGTGTCCCTCAGGTTACTATCAGTTACATCAACAGTGGAATCAAGTGCACTCTCAGCAAGTCAAGGCTCCAGGGACACCTGATAGTGGCCTTTCAGTATCTATAAGAAAGAAGAGGACAGACTCTTTAGAGAGTCTATTGTGATAGGACAAGGGGAAACGGTTTTAAACTAAAAGGAGAGATATACATTGCATGTAAGGAAAAAGCTTCTTACAATAAAGGTAGCAAGGCACTGGAAGGTGATGCCCAGAGAGGTGGTGGATGCCCCACCCGTGTAGACATTCAAAGTTGGGCTGGATGGGGCACTAATCTAGCTGTAGACACCCCTATTCATTGCAGGGGTGTTGGACAAGATGACCTTCAAAGGTCCCTTCCAACTCAAACAATTCTGTGATTATATAATTAAATCAGGAGCTGTTTTTTGACTGCAGGACAATGTGCTCTAAGGAGTAGAAGTAATGCTATTTGAATAAATATCAGGTACATCATAGTAATATAACTTCTCTGAGTCAAAAGTGAACTAGGGAAGTTACAAATACCTGATATTATTGATCTGTTTTCTTCTTTACCTCAGTCTACTGAAAAGGTCTCCTCAGCACATGGGGAAGGTATCACATCCTTTCTGGGAAATCAGCACATCTGAGTGACTTAAAACTGAAATGCTCTATACTAGTGCCCACATCATTGGAACAAGAGGAGAACACTGAGGCCTGTATGCAATAGAAGGACTACGACTTCATCAGGATGCAGTGGAATAACTCATATAATTAGAGCCTATTAGATAACTGGAAGAAACCTCTTGTTTGCACACTCTGATATCTGCTAAAGAGACAGTGCCATCCAGCACAAATAATCCAGACTTCTGGAGTGCACTGATGATCCCAGCGCAGGTGATCAAGAGATCAAGTGCAGACATCCTGGCCAAACTCAAACATAAACAGCAACAGGTGACCTAGGACAAATACAGAGTCCTTATTCAAATCAAAGCCCAGCTGGAGGTGAATCTGGTGAGGGACATAAAAGGCAACAGGAAATACTTCTACAGGTATAGAGCCAGAAAAATGAAATCTAAGGAAAATATGGGCCTAATGCTGAATGACGAAGGAACCCTCTGAAAAACACTGAAAAGTCTGAGGTATTCACTGCCTTTCTTACTTCAGTCTTTCCTGGTAAGACTGATATTTAGGAATTCCTGATCGCTGAGACCAGAGGGAATATCTGAAGCCAAAAAAAAGACTTATCCTTAGTAGAGGACAATCAGGTTAGGATGCATTTGGATGAAACAGGACCTGAGCCCAAGGAACTTGATGGAATACACCTAGAGATGTTCATGGCAAGGCCTCTCAATTATCCTGTAAAGGTGGAGCAGATTGTCCTGGCTTGTGTTGGTATCTCTATCATTTGTGGCTTTACAGACTCAGATGAACAAATCCCTGAACAACCTGGTCTGACCTCAGAGCTGGTCCTACGATAGGACAGAGATCTCCTCAAGCCCCCTTCCAATCAGATTACTGTGTGGTAGTAGCATCTCATGGTCATTGGCTCTCCACAGTCACTGGTATCACTTGGATAAAGAGGCAGTCAGTCACATGGCTTTCATGCACTGCTTACTTATATAGGTGTGGAATTTCCACACATAGGCATCTTATTACAGTTATAGCATCTGATATTTTCTGTAATTTATTCAGCCTCTGTTCCATGAGTTTCTATTCTCCATCATTCCTATGTAATTTGGGTATTGTTAGTAGAGTCCTAAAAATCTGCCTTCCACCTAATTTCTAAGCTGGTCACAGTCTTTTTTAATCTTACTTCACCCACTTTATCTCTTGGACTTCCAGTTCAAGTCTGTACTCTCAAAAAAAAAAGAAAAGAAAAAAAAAAAAAAAGAGAGAGAGAGAGAGAGAAAGAAAAGAAGAAAAAAGCCAAGTTAAACTCTAAAAAGTGGTCTGTGTATTTCACAAGTGTCCAAATAGCTCACTGATTTCCATGTGAGCAGCTAACTGTGCTATTGGAAATGAATTCTCCAGACATTTTGCTAGGACTTTAGCAATTCATATTTGGCAGAACAAAGAAAATCAAACAAAAATAAAAGCAAAAAAGGAACAAACAGAGCTTTTGTGCACATTGCTTTGCAGAGAATCCTATTCTGGAAGCCAAGCTGTAAACTTGGCACACAAATGGCATTAAGGAGTGGAGCTTTAAAAACCCTATGTGTCAAAACTAGGTAGATACTGCAAGCATGGACTGTAAGACTTGTATGACTTAATGAAGCATTGAATAGTTTCTAGCTTTTCAAAAAGACATATGCCACAACATGTTCCAAAAACAGTTTTGCTCACCTAGAAATTGGTAGTCAGTAAATAGGTAATATTCAAACATTTCTATAAATGAAAAGGGTCGATTTCATTACTTTGAAAATACATGCATAATTATGCTCATTGTTTCAAATTTAAAATACATTATATATATGTATTTACTGCATACTACTTACTACAATGCTTGTATAATACTGGAGTTTGTTAGTAGAAACAAAATTCTGACAGAAAATTCTGACAGAAAAATAAAAAAGTATTTCAGGGTCAACTAGCTGCAACACAGAATGTCTGTGGATAAAGTTTGAGTGCTTAGTTCCAGGAAAATGATAAGGCTGATCAATATATTACTCCAATAACAAGCTGAATCAGATACTTCTTTCTACAGCTGGCTAAACATCTTCACCAAGGTGTTTTTATTGGGTTTGGGTTTGGTTTAGTTTTGTCAGAATTCCATTGATCAAAGTGCTGTGTTGCCTGGCATGTACTTTGTGTAGGAATTCCAGCCTGCTGTGATTTTTGGTTTTGCTTTTGCCTTTGCTCATTCATTCTCACACGCTGAGTGGAAGAATGTAGACTCACAGGAACAAATGAGGTAATTTGTAAACCTGTCAGCAAAAGACATCAGAATTAATCTAGTGGTGGTCTGGTAAAAGAGGAGATGAGGATTACAGGCGTTTTATCTTATCATTGCAACGGGATCCTCATTTCTACTCTGGCTGGGCTTCTACATACATAGACAAATCTCAGAGCCTGATGTTTTTGCTCTGCAGAAACACATGATTGTCGGTCAGTATGTACCCAAAGAAAGGCCTGAAGTAACGTTTCAGTCTGTCTACACCTCACCCCTGCCACCTCCAAATCTCACAAGAAACTTCCACATTTGCTCTGAGTATTTCCTTCTTTATGTCTCTTTGCCTGTAGTACAGTGTGGTTGTAAACTCTGCAGCGTATGTGATATTCTGTGTCCAGTGCTTCTATTCTTTGCATGAATATTTGCTTGGGATGCCCCTGGAGAAGACTTCTCAAGGATACAATTGTTCCAAAACCCATAGGGGCTATATTACACCTAGCAACAATGGCATGATTTTGAGAATGCATTAAGTGGCAAAGTGGGACTCTATCACTAATGCTTCGTATATTTATTTATTTATTTATTTATTTATTTATTTTAAGAGGAACTGGGGAAAGCAGCCTTTCATCTAACTTCAGATCTACAGTTTTATTCTTCTGGGATAAGTAAGAGGGATTTTCTGCATCTGTTATTATTCTTTGTTTTTCATAGGGAAGCAAAAATTCTTGTTGGCTTTATTGTTGCTCTATTTTTCCTATTGAAATTCTCGGAAGAAACATGGGAAGAAGGCTAGAAAAATGAATGGAAGCAGAGGGGCTATGAAAGACAAGATAAGTGGTTTTACAAAAACCCATGAGGATAATTGCTCAGAGGAAAGAAAATCTTTGGAGGGAAACTACTACATGAAACTTAAGTGATTGGGATGCTTGGATAGCTACTGTCTTATTTGTATTATGAGTTTCCAGTAAATTAATAGCTTATTATGATTAAGAACTTAATTACTGTGTTAATTGATATGCCTTATTGATATCTGCAGGATTCCACACTGGTTATTTGATGATTCATCAGTGGTGTGCCCAGCAAAGGGCCTTTGGGACGGTAATAGCTTTTTGCCTTGCATTGTTCACAGTGCCCAAAGAAGTGTGAACTTCAATTCAACTTTCTGTGTACACAGCTGTTCATGTCCATTGTATCTCCTGGTACAGCCATCATCTGTTCTAAGACAAAAAACGGAGAAATATGAACATTCAGAAATTGTTTCAGATACTGTACAGTTGATTGGTTTAGTGACAGCTGTTAGAAGAGAGTTTAAGCCGCTAGTTCTATGCCACGTTGTCATTTTCTCAGTTTCTTGAAGATTGACAAAATAATAAGGATGAAAAAGAAAAATAATAATCATTAGAATTTAGAGAGAATCTTCACAACTGGTTTATACAGTAGGGAGAAGAAAGTCTTGTAGGGAATAGGGCAGGAGAAGCCCATGGCACCATACATACATATAAATATTACATAAAACATAGACAGTAAGACAAAACATGGTTTAAACTGATGCATAGAAGAATCCAAGCAGACATGAGGAAAAATAAGGCAGAAACAATTAAACGTTGAAATGCACTGTTGGTTCAACAGATGGGATCTCCATCGTCTGAGAGTTTCAATAACAAGTTAGATAAACAGTGGTAAAGAATGATATATTTCTGGTTGATCATGTCTTGCTAGGCACTGATGGAGTAGATGGTATCATAAGTCACCTCCTGGCATTTCAAATTCATGATACATGAAAGTTCTGAAGTTATCCAAGCTCTATTTTGCAGAGTGGACTCTTCTTGAACAGTTGTGAGCTGATGAAAAATACTTTATGAAATCTTTCCCCCAGGAAATTTATTTAATTAATGTTGCATTGTTGCATAATGTTATTTTGCTTTACTTTAACCAACATTTTGGTTTTCAAAGGTCAGGTTCCATCTAACTGAGGACTTATTTCCCAGTAAGTTGTAAAGCATTTAGAAAACATCCTGTGTAAAATTTTGACAGTTAGTGAAAAGAGAATACTGCACAGTGATATTTGTATATCTGTAAATGCTCCTTCAATAAATTGTTTCTTTTTTTTTTCATGTTATGTGAACTCTGTGGCAGCTTGTAAGCACAAAAAATAAAAATAAAAATAAATAAATACAAGTAAATTAAAGATAGGGCTACTTCCATTCTCTGAACATTAATTTGTGAACAGAAAGTTACATAAACATGTATTCACATTTATCTTGAAAGCCATTTGTGGAATTAACTAATCTTTGAACCAAGGAGAAGATATAACACAGGTGATTTGGATTATTACACATCACAAATTAATAGTAAGTCTTACAGTTACAGAAATTAATTCTAAAGCAACTCAGAGACAGCAAACACTGTGACAAAGCCCACTTTCAGAATATTCATAAACAGAAGAGAGCAAAGTGATCAGTTATTGTCCTGTGAAAAAAGTTTGCCAAAGTCTATTATTGTACTTCTTTTCAGCTCTGTCATTCCCTTGCATCTTTGTTCTCCTCTGTCCCAGAAAGGACCTCTATTTTCTCCAGTGTGTGGACCTGGAAGGAGGTACTGTTGGCTGCAGCTTAAATGCAGCTCATCTATGATACATGAGAAATAGTAAAGCTAAAAAGAAGCCTAAAGCTTGTGGTTATATTAACTTCTATGAGAACAGAGTATGGATGAATAGTTGTGTGAAGGTCAGCAATTTCTACAAAAGGAAAAGACAAAAACATGAAAGAAAGCACACCAGTACTGAGAAATCAGTCATGGAAAGTGGTGAAAAGGAATGAGAAATTACTTATACAAGAGGAAATTGAACATGAGGCATCTTTGTGACTCATTGCAATATAAACAAGAAAATTTATTATAATTTAAAAAGTCATTAATTTGAATCAAATATAGAAATCGACAATCATACAGTAAGAGAAGCATAAAATATATCAAAAGATCCTATATATAAAGCATTATATATAGAACTTAACTAAAAAGATGTTGAAGTAAAGAATACTCCAATAAAATATCTGTCTTTTAAAGAAAGTATAACAGTCACATCAAATTCTTCTAAACGGAAAAAGATGACATTGCTAAAGATCAAATCATTCAAAGATGTATTCATGTGAACAATCCCATCTTAATACATGGAAACACTTATGTGAGTAAAACCCCTTCTCAGCAAATCTTTTAGGAGAACTTTATCTTCTAACTTCACATTTTTTCTTACACCCATTCATTTACCTCCGTCAGTATTAGCAGCAATACTAATATCAGTTGATGTGCTGCACTATCATTTGCTCACAATTTTCATGTACTTCTACAAGTAGCAGAGGAGTTGCTGAGCTCATTACTCGCTACAGTGAATGCCCAGAGCTTCCAGGAAGGGTTTCATGTAGTGTAGTTACCTTAGCGACTGCCTCTGATATTCTTGTGTCTATCAGGCTCTTTTCAGACTTGAGTTTGGAGGAGAGCTACACCAATATCTACACAGAAAAGCTACTTAGTACAATTGTGCCTGGTTTGCGTGTGAAAAGCAATCAAGAAACTTCCATATAGAAGCCTGTCATTGAGAGACACTGTTAATGCATGGGGACTTGCACAACACTCAGCTAACCTCTAGCAGGGTGTGCGGGTTTGGTTCCTCTCCATGGCACAATTATAGAGACCTGATTTAATATTTTCATTGTGCCAATGAATTTTTGTTCCCACTGCATACCCAGTCCAGCATAATTTCCTCACCTGCTCAAGGCCCCCCATATGAAGAAAGGTGTGAAAACCTGCCAAGGTTAACTTTTTTCTCAAGACATCATCAACATCAGTGTGCCTTGGTGCTTTGCTGACTGCTTTTGTGACACTGACATTAAGGGATGTAAATGACCACCAAAGCAGTGGATCCTGCCAGCACCATGTTGACAGAAAGAACTAATCTCTCATTTTTTTTTATAGTTTTCTGTGCCTTATTTATTCAGATTCCTCTCTCCATTTCTCCCTTGCTTTCTGGCTGCTCTCACCAGTATTACTGTACCCATTCTGTGTAGCCATCAGTACCTTCTTCCTCTGCCCATACTCTTACAGTCTTCATAAGAACACTCACTCCATTTTAGAGATGTCTAACTCTAGGATTCCTGTCCTAGACAGTGAAATTATTTCTGTCCTCTTTATCATTCTTCCTCCTCTGCTTGACATCACTGCCTCTTCCCCCTTGAGACTATTTGACTGCATGGAGGGAATGCTTTTGATCTTCAAGTGTGGAACAGATAATTTTAACATAAATTGCAGTAACATTTGCATGAGTATCCAACTACTACTTCTGAGGAATCAGAGCAGGAAGTTTCTCCCTTTCCAGAGTGTTTCATTCCACATATTTGAGTCATAGAGCAATCAGTGCCACGGTAGCAGAAGCTCCTTTTCAGGGACAACTAGAAGGCCAGATTCTCTAATGAACAGCTGTCTCTGCAGTTCCATCATTCTTCCCACAAAAATCGTATAACTCAAACTGACTGCTATCAGACATCACATATTCACCAGTTTTTTCTCAATTTAAATAGAGGTTCCCTGTGATCCCTGCTGAGCAGGCAGCCAGATGAGCTTTCTGACTGCTTCTCACCACTCATACCATGGAGAGGGTGACACAAAGAAAATACTGCTGCCAACATCAAACTCAAAATACATCTGCAATTTGTTTGTAGTTACACAGGGCATCATCACATCCACTCTTGTAGACAACACTATCCAATTTCCTTTCACCTTTTCCTAGCAGATTCTTTTAGTACTTTTGCCCCAGATTTTTCCTTGTTGAGGATTTTTACCCCACTAGCCTTGACAGAGAGTGAAGAAAAATGCGATGAAGAGCGCATATGGTTTGGTAGAAATTTATGGTGCTTCTTCTCACTTCTGCCATTAGTCTGTGTTGGTAAAATCAATGAACTTTTTCATTTGGCAGAAGCATTTCACACGTGATATACGGAAAATATTGGCTCAGTATATGTGATCTGAGCACTGAATACTTCATTTCTTTCCCCTTTTCTCCACTGCATCACATTTAAGTTTTCCTTAACTGGGTAACATTGTGCAGTTGCAGTCATTACAATTATTCTCAGTCTGTATTTACCTTTGAAGGTCAATATTAATTATTCTGCCACGCATGCCCTGTTTCAGAACTACAAGGAGATTTCATGTCTTCTCTATGTTTTTTCAGTTAGTCCAGGAAAAGGTATTACTTCACCTACAAATATTGTCATGGGGCTCTTCTGTCATTCATACGAAGAAAATGGTCTTTATTCTCTGCAGAGTACAATAAATTTTTTCATCTTCTCACCCAACAGTTACACATTTTAAAGAATAAATACAAAATTAGCTAGGATTCAGTAACAGTAGGTCAGTTATAAATACTTGTAAATGGGAACTATATAAAGAATATCTTAAGAATTGTGACATTACAGCATTCTGATTTTAGGAAAGTTACAATTAAGCTCCATTTCAATAAAACCAACATGATATTGCAAACTCAGGGAAAATGTTTGATGGAGCAGGAGTCCTACTCAGAACACTAAGTGCCTTTTACATACTTATGTAGATAAAGCAGTGTCACAGTTCTGGCCTGGTTCTGCCTGACTTCATGACTAAATGGGGCAGGGATACCCATGGACCCACTCCCTGAAATGGGACCAAAAACAAAACAGCAGTGACAAGCTAAGGGAAAAAACTAATTTATTAAATATGACAACAGAATGCAAGATAATACAATATAATACAATATAATTGGTATTGAAACTAATTAACCAAATAAACAAGAGAGAGTGTCCAAAACCAAAGGCCTTACTCTAACGATGAAGGTGAAACAGCCAGGGTCCACATATCACAGAGACTAGCAGAAAAGGAAGTCTCATGAGTTCCCAAACAATACTATCTTGCCCTCCAAGCAGAAAATGGAAATGGACCAGCAAAGTCTTCTGGAAGATGCATCTTGTTCTTTCTGTGAAATGTACCTGAAACTATCAACAGTCCACAGAACTAAAGCATTAACTCCCTGTGCACTACGTGATGCTATGATGTGGAATACCAATAACAGGAATCATAAAATCACAACAGGTGTGCCAGGGGGGCAATGTGAGGGCCAATATTGTCTATATTCATTAATGACCTGAATGTCACTTTAATTAATGAATTCACTTTCATCAAGTTTGAAGATGGTACAACATTGCTGTTGATGCACCAGTTGAGTGTGCTGCCATTCGGGGGGATCTGGATCGACTACAGAATTGGGCTGAAAGGAATCTTGTGATATTTAAAAAGGAGAAATATAAAGTCCTGTGTCTGTCAAGGAATGACAGGTACCAGTACATTCTGAGAACAAACAACAGGATGGAAAACAGCACTACAAAAGGGAATCTGGGTTCTGAAGGACAAAAAGCTGACCACATACCAGCAATGTGCCTTCATAGCAAAGAAGGTCAGCAACCTCCAGAGTTGTGTTAGGCAAAACATTGGCATCAGGTCAGCAAAGGAGTTCCTTCTCCTGTACTCAGTCCTGGTGTGATACATCTGGAGCTCTGAGCTTACTGGTATGAGACAGGGAGCTACTGGAGTAAATTCAGTGAGGGGGCAAAAAAATAACAAAGGAAGTGGATAATCTGACATGAAAGAGAAGCTGAAAGAACTGAGACAGTTCAGCCTGGAAAAGAAGAGGCTTAGGGGAATCTTGTTGATGGATATAAATACTTGAATAGAAAGGAATGAAGAAGAGGGAGCCAGATTCTGCCCAGTGACGGGATAAGAAGTGATGGACACAAAGTGAACACATGGAAGTTTGTATGAACAGGAAAAAAAACAACTGTTTTACTCCAAGGGTAGTCAAACACTAAAACAGACTGGCCCAGAGAGAGGATGGCATTTCTGGAGGTGCTCAAGCCCAGCTGGACACAGTTCTGAGCAATGTGCTACAGCTTACTTTACTGAGCAAGCACTGAACTAGAAAATCTCCAAAGATGCCTTTCCAGAATCAGTGATTCTGTGATTCCAATTGAAATTATCTGAAATTATTCTTTTTGTACCTTTGGATGCTCCCAAATCAAATCATTAGTAATCACATCATTTCTGTCCCTAATAGAATATAAGAATCTAACATCAAGAGAGTTTTATTTTTCAAGACTGTTGTGTTATAAGCAATTAAGTGTCTTTTTTTGTTTGTTTGTTTTTATGTAAAGCTATATTTATTCAATTTCGAGTTTACTTTAAGAAGTTTACACCATACTTAATAACTTAATCACATTACTGGTTCCAGCCTCACTCTAAAGGTAATTCTGCTTTTCCTGAATGCTATCTGATCTGGCCCCGTGAGCTCACAAGCTACACCTGCTCATTAATTGAAGATACAGCAGCAAAAATTATTTCCTGATTTTTTCACTTGCATCAGCCCAAGACATTTCCAAATCAAACCCACACTTAGATCAGTGGTCTATATTTGCTGCTGCTTTCCATCTTGAAAATTTCACTGTAGGAGGACAATCAGCTAAGAACTACAGATGAGCCTTTAAGAAATTAGCTTAGGAATTACTGTGCCATAAGCAAGTTACAAAACAAGAGGAGGCTCTAATACTTGGATCCAAAGTGCATGAAATTGCTATTTGAAGAATGATCATTTAATATACCAGCCTACTTGCCCTTCATCTGTGTTAACCACTATCACCACAAGGCTTACAGAAATGTCATTAGAAACTGACAGATTTCTCAGTTCATACACAACATCCTTTTGTATGATATCAAATGCTTAATTGCCATCTCTAAGTTAAGGTATATTGGAGCAGGGAGGAAAGTGCTTGGATATTTCTAACAGAAGTTCAAAAATATAGAATTTCATTCACCCTTATAATTTGAAAATTTTTGGCAGAGACATCATGAAAAATTTCTTCATGTGTTTTTCCTAACTAGGTTTTATTGGTGACATTTTCTTGAAACCCAGGTTTAAGTTAAATGAATGACAATTAGTGTCTTTAAAGTTGAAGAAAATAGAACAGAAAACTTCTGAATTTACTGTTGAGTCTTCTGTCAGGATAATGTAAATGCACTATGCTGTGGTTGATGAGCAAGCCTCTCCATGGGGCAAATATAGAGAGTAGGACTATACCTCTCATACAAAGGTATTACATCAAATTCCAACATCTTCATTTTTCAAGGTAAGGGAGATTAAGAACTGACACTTCAAGACCAAGTCAGAGAACCAACTGATTAAGCACTAATACATACAGTCCCTTCTCTGCTATCACGAAGGAGGAGGGAGAGCTATCTTAAAAAAAAAAAATGCATAATTCTGTTGATAATTTACTGAGTCCTTATATGTTTCTCAAGGTTCTGACATTACAGTTAGCAGTGAAACCCTGAACTCAAAGATTGTCCCAATATGAGAAAAGAAAATACTAGAAATAACATTTTAGTGATGCTTTGTACTCATCAAATCCTAATATATCCTTTGTATTCTTAAATATTTCTGTGTTCATATATATCTCCCATTCACAGTTCTGTTCAGGGAAACCTTGAAAAGCGTATTTTTAACCACTGACACTCTGATTAAACTAGCCAGCTTAATATATCTTCTTCTCTTACATTTGGGATACAATCCACCTCTGACAGAAGAGTAGCTTCTGTCTGATGAATTGCTACACCTTGCCTCACCAGTCGTAGCACAGATCTCTAATTATTATGGTTGGCATTCTAGTAACAGTAGTCTAGAGACTAATTATGTGAATAGTAAATCTGGAGAATTGGATGTTATAGGGCTCTCTGACTTCACTTAGAAATTTCTGAAGAGCATTTGTCTGTTCTAGTTTTTTAGGTGAGAAATCTGGATTTATTGCTAAATAGGTTCTACTGCAGTGCACAGCTGTTCCTTTTGGCCAGGATCTTACATTCTTTGGGGACTTAGAACAAATTAATTTGTGAATTTGTGTAAAACTAAACTGATAGGAAAATGTTGCTGGCTCAAGATATTTTAAGCAGTCTTTAGTAAAAAGACGTATTCTTCCACTGCAGAAAACTCTTTCATTTGATTTCATTCAAATTATTGCATTTATGTTCTACCAAAAAAAAAAAAAAAACAAACCAAGCCTTTTTCTCCCAGTCTCACTTACAACCAGGAAACAGTGATGTCAAGAAATGTTTGAAATATTATTCCTGAAGGCAATGTTTATGCCTGTTATTCTTACTGCAAAATCTACAGATGGAGTACTTTCCAGGGAGTAGGGATATATCTGAGTTTTCCCCATAGCCTTATAGTTCACACCCAGGTCCCTTCCCTTCTGATAGAGCGTGTTAAGCACAGAGCCTTGAGAATGGGAGAAAAGGGATGTAGAAGCACATACACACGCTCAATTCACACCTTACTACTCCTGTTTATTTTTCCTTATGTGAACAAATGAAGAAGCCATTCAGCAATTGAGGAGATAAGAAAATCACGTAAATAGAAGGCATTCCTGGTGCCTCTACGGATTGTAAGCCTATGTAGCTACTTCTACTATAAATAATAATTAAATAAATTGTTGTTAGGGTTTTCAGAGTAAGAATTGAAGCCACATTATATCCCTTTCAGGGAAAGTCCCTGGCCACAGCGCTTTCAGCTTTGCTCCTGTTGATGTTTCCTCACAAACTTCACAAAAATCAGAAACTGGAAGTATTTACCTCTGGTACAGATTTTACTAAAGAAGTTTTAGTATAGAGCTCTGCACTGAGATCTCAGGTTTCCTATAGAGCTGTAAACAAATCTGCACCTCCAGCAAGTCTGTTCCCTTAAACTCATCCCATATCACAGTGTATTTGACAACTGCTAACTCTTCTTGTACACTAGAAGTACACATATGAACTCTTCTTGCACACATTTACCCCAGCAGTCTCCCTTTAAGCAGCAAGCAAACACAGTTGTTGCTTCAGTTGTGTGATAACATGAGATCAGTGTCTGAAGGAGCCTAACAGCGAATCTCTGCTTTGAGGAAAAAGGTTAGATATTATGTGGAGTTTTTTATTATTCACATCTGTCACCTTTATCTCAATCTGAGTGATTGTCTTGTTTTCTGTTTCTTTTTCCCAACTGCAAAGTTCAGGACTTGTGCTTCTGCCTTGCTACACATTCCACTGGAGACGCAGATAAGGTGCAAGATGGGCACTTTTATCAGATGTTCTCCCAGACAGCAGAGGAGATGCAACCCACACAGCTGCAGCTTCCACATGGCATTTCTTAGCCCCCTTACATTTGAAAAAACAGGAACAACTTCAACTGTCAATGAAGTGCTTTCTGAAAGGGCATACTGTTTTTGGAAAGAGCAAAGCCATACTGCCATGTTAT
Organism: Oreortyx pictus; assembly: GCA_036925125.1. NCBI lineage: Eukaryota > Metazoa > Chordata > Aves > Galliformes > Odontophoridae > Oreortyx > Oreortyx pictus. Next base: position 68,921,325 of record JAUPFR010000001.1, on the reverse strand, counting down.
CCAATACAGATGAACTGAAGATATGCACACACTACAATTCACACTGAGATGAACATTCATACTAAATAGAGATTTGGAGATGTTTTTTTTAGATTGTTTTCTTGAAGTGCCTTCCAGCTTAAGGCAAGGCAAAAATAAGAGATACATAAATAAATACATAAAATACAGTTCAGATTTAAATATAAAAAAAGCAGAGCTCAGATAATATCAATTTGCAATAGCTTAATAGCTATTGGAATAATATTCCATGATGATGATGAAAGAGAGATGCAATTTGTAACTGTGATAAATCTTAAATATTTAAAGATGAACAAGAAATATATGAAAACCTTCCAAAATAGGAAGACTCGTTCATATGTCAGCTGCTCACTTATTAGCAGTATAAATTAAATACAATTGCCATAGTCTATTTCTGGCACTGGATACAAGTTAATACATGGAGAATATCTAGTTCTACAGTGTTTCTGTTCTTTTTTTTTTTTTTTTTGGCCCAAAAGGTTCATGGCTGAATTGTACTTTTAGAGAGACCTAACATTTCCCAAGTAAGCTCTAATGGGAACGTGTTCTATTTTCTTCTTTTCCCTACATGTTAACACCCTTCTTAGCCCAGATGTTTGATTCAACGGAAGGGGAATGTAAGCTCATCAAATATACCTGTATTATATGCAGGCACATCTCTCTGGAGTTCTAAGAAATCACATCTCTTTCTGCTCGAGGTGAATTTGACATGTAGGCTTGCCCAGAGAACATCAGCTTCTATATTTTTCTTCATATTTCTGTTCCATTTAATCAGAGTTTTAGACCGACTGGTAAGGGAAAAGCATTAAGCAATTCTCCATGTGGTAGAGAACAAGGTAGCAACGGTGCAAAAGCTGTCCCATTTTCTCTTGTCCTTCACCTGCCGTAGCTGCTGCCCTTCCTCCCAAACAGAGAATGCCAGGACCATTGCTACAAATATCTCAAAGGGACTATAAAAACAAGTCAGAAAGAAGATCTGAACTTTGAGACTAATTATGACAGACCTAGCAGTACTGTCTAAGCTCGTAGCCCCATTATCTGGAGTTAGGAAGCAAGAACATTCATGCACACACAGTCCCAGAAATTAAATTTCCTGCACCAGAAATAGACCACTTTCAATGGTCACTGTTTTCTAAGAACTTGTTAACTTTCCATCCTGCAACAAAATATCATCCTCCAACCTGGTAGAGATCTGTATTGCTTCCTTTATCTTTTGAAAGTTATAATTTTTATGAGATCAGGGGAGGCCAAGGGGAGATATTGGACATACTGATCATTTTCTGCTGAGCCATACCTGGAACATACTCTGTGGGATCCTGTTACTCTCCTCGGCATGTCATTTTTAATTGCCATATCATAAAATAGTTTTTAAAGCATTGAACATTAAGGGATTTAAATCTCTTTAATGCTTCTGGATGGCAATCTCTCAAGGTTCATACTGAGGCCAGTTCCTTATAATAAATAGAATACGGGCAAAAAAGCAATAACATAAATTAATGACAAGTATTGTAGAGAACATTTGAAACACTTGAAATAAGATCTCTAGGAGTTTTGCATTTCCAAATAAGCCAAAGAAGTAACTGAGGGAGGAAGGAAGGAAGGAAGGAAGGAAGGAAGGAAGGAAGGAAGGAAGGAAGGAATATTTCTGTTCTTTATGAGGTAAAGTCATTACTCTCCAAGCAAAAGATTTTATACAAGTTAATACAGGCAGATACAAATGTGTGAAATCAAACCTACACAAGGAAGGACCCACTCTAGCAATCAGATTTGCATAGGTTGAGGTAAAGCAATATGAAAACCACGGTATCACTGTACTCAATAGAAGGCTAATCTTGAAGATACGGAAGTGCTGTCAGCAGAGATATAGGCAATGTTTCAAAAACATTAAGGTATACAGTGCAGCATGAGCAAGTTTGAGGAATTTAATAGCTGTCTGATCCTGAATAACCATTCAATTTAAAGAAATCTGTGATTATTTAAGAAATGTGGATAATAACACCTACACTAGCAGGGGTAAAGGGGATCATTTTAGCTAACTCAAGCATTTCCCTATCAGATTATTTGTAAAGAATAAAGAGAATTCAAATTTATATAATTGAGTTTGCTCAGTATACAGGTATTTGCAATGAAAGTTATTTAGACCTTTTGTATCATTAATGATTGGTTTCAGATAGTGAAAAGCTGACTCAATACACTATTAACAAGCTTAGCAACACATCTGAAATGAAGTGCAGCTTGGACTTCAGTGCATCAGGTCCTACAGGAGGATATTTCTTTTCATAGCACATTTTGACTGTTCTCACAAAATGAGTCTGATAGCCCCTCATCCGTCTTTTGGTATCCAAGACAAAGGCTTGTTATAAAAGCCTATTAGAATCCTGACTGTTGATAATTGTGGGGTTATTTTATTTCATTAAGGTCTATTTAACAGCTTTTTGCTAGGTTTCAGTGTCTGAACTAAGCGATCTTCATTAGTTTGCAAATATGATTCTTATGTCTTGTACATAAGTGCATGTATTTGTAAGTACCCGTGTAAACTTCTATGGTACATGAGCACCGAGACTTTTCCATAATGAATGATAGTGTTTGGAATAGCAAATTCATTCTTGCTTACATAAAATGCTTTTTCTCATTCTATTTGAAATATTCTAAATAATAGAGAATCTTTTTCTGCTTGTTGTATGGGTAAAAAAGCATGTCACTCGCAGTCACTATTCTATTTCACAATAATATCTATATAATTTCTGATATAAAAAAGAAACTTCATCTTATTTTACATTACTATCATACAGACTGCTAAGTTGTTCTCAGTATCCCATAGCAAAAGAAAACCCAAATTTTCTTGTATTTCCTTTTCAAACACACTTCCTCAATTCTGAAAGTCATTTTACATAGAATAACAAAGAATTCTGTATTTAAGCAAGTCCATCTGTTGAAAATTAGTCAATTTAACAGACTCCTCTTCTCAGGATAAGTTTATTTTTATCAGCTTTCCAGGAGTAGCATCTAGTGTTCACAAAGACCGGGTTCATAGCTGGGCAACCTGTAGTCAAGGTCTTTATCTAATGCAGTTTAATAATAAGATCAAGGTTGAATCAGTTTTTCATACACTGAATCAATATACTAAAGCTAGACTCAAACTACAGCAAATCTCAAACGTGCAAATGCATACCTGCTCTGAACTGTACAACATCTGAATGAATGACATAGGATAAGTGGGTTAGATTCAATTCCTACAAAACTCCAAAAATAAAAGAAAAAAGCCACAAATCACAGCAAATAAAGGTGATTTTAAAGGCTTAGCCTCCTTGCCATTTGCTGTAGTATGTTTATTTAGCAATCTGAGCATGTATTCAGCTTACAGCTGAAAAATATTATTTCTTATTCATAATGAATAGGCACAAAAGAATTCTGAGAACCTTGATCTTGCAAAAGTAACCTCAAGAGACTGGAATCACTTGAAAAGCATACTTGGGAAAGTTTTAAAAATCCCATAAACAACAAGAAAATTCTTGTTCAGATGGAATCAGTGTGGCAAGAAATCTCATCAACTCAGTATGAAGCGGAAATAGTACTGTCTGGGCAGCAAGGGAAAACAAGGACTACAAGGAAAAGTTTGTAATTTAATAAATGCATGGAAAAAAAGGAGGAGGGAATGACCAAATCTGAGGGTAAAGCATAGAGAGGACTGAATACAGTTGAGATTCAGACAAGCATTAAAACTATGAATGAACAGGTGACTCTAGGGAGATGAAGTTAACTGTGCCACCAAACATCAAGATAAATATGGCAAACAATACAGAAAACAGAATCAGAGATGAAATTAAAACTTCGAGTTCTAAAATGTCCTGACATAATCACCACCAAGCTTTCTTTGAGCAACCTTAAAATCATGCTTTCCTTCTTGTTAACCCAGTAAGAGATCAAAGTTCCTAGTCCAGAATAATGTTTCAAGCCAAAATGGATTACTGAGGTAACATCAAGGATATGGAGGGCAGGAATATCAGATGGAAAGCTAGAAATGTAGTTTAAAGGCAGGGAAATGTCCAGGCCTTTGAGAAACAGGACACAGATTGTACCTACAAGTCTAATAAATAGCAGCTGCACATGCTACTCCAACTAAAGAGCATGAACAGCCTCCTCAGTTCCTCAGCCCCCTGATTACTATTAAATCTTGGTAGAGATTAAATCCTAGAAGAAGAACAATTAACTTCAAGCCAATAACAAATGAAAATCCTTTCGTTCAGCTGCATTTGCTATGCTGTACACTGATATTCTCTTCTGAATAACAACAACAACAAAAGAAGAAGTATGATTTTAAGCCTTCTTTCCTTTTCCATTAACAGCTTCTAGTAGGAGAAGGGGAAGTGTGATCTATTTACATTACATTTGTTTGCCAGGTCCATAATATGACTTAATAGCATATTAGGGCACAGGTTTTCATTGCTTTGGCCCCAAACTCTCAGTCTGAATAATGTGTTAAATGCAGCACATCTGACATCAAAATCCAAGTGCCTTGACCATGCAACCCCTACTGTGAGCCTTTTACAGTACTCCATGAATTCATGTATGACTGTAATGTATCCTAAACCTTCTGAGTTCATAGGATGACACTGGCTAGGCCTCTCATACTGCTGCTGAGACCTTTAGTTCCAAACATATCTAACTGATCTATACTGAATCTTCTTCACTAGTTTATCATCCCATTTCCAAGAAAAAGCCCAGTCCATCTGAAAACAGATGCAATAAGGGAATCCCAGATTCTGAAGGCAATATTTACATCCAGATTACTTTTTTCGCTTTTATTTAGGGACAGCCTGTCTTCCTTGCTGCCATTCCAGATGTCACACTGCCAAGGCCTCTCACCTCTTCTGGAAAATACAAGTGCAGCACTGCTTCTTGACAGGGGCTAGGTAACAGGAGTAGACTCCTGGCTTTGCCCCATCATCGGTCAATGAGACCCTTTCAGAGGTGTTGTAGCTTTCTTGTTGTCTCTATGGTGGTCAGAAACAGATCCATGCAGCTCTGTCTGCAGTGAGAAATGTCTTGAGACCTCAGGATGATTTCCTTCAAATTGCTCTCCCAAAAAAACACTTCTAGACAATAAGCCTCAGTAACAAAAGAGGCCTGTCTTTTCAGAAGAATTTCTGTTTCTTAGCTAAAGGCCGTAGCAGTACTCTTCAAAGCAGGAAATCTGCCATAATGATTGTCTCCAAGCCACAAATACAATTATGTAGAATAATGCAATCTGATCTTTCACTTGACGTAAAACTATTTACTTACTGAAGTAGATAGGTAGGAAAGTAGCATTCAAAAAAACCCAGTACCATTCATTCACAACCTTTCAGTGTGCACGAGTGTAATCTGGAGTGTGTGAGCCACAAAAGCATCTTAAATGGAACCTGCCTTCCAGGAAGAGATGTCAGCTTGACTCAATAAGTCTGAGACTCTCAGAAAAACAGAGCGTACACAGCTCAGTGCTGAACTCCTTTCCTGACATTAGAGGTTACAAGTGAACATGACTTTTCTATGCTACTCTAGAACAGTCATGGATCTCTGCTCTGCCCATCACTCTCACCTGTTGATTCAGTACTGCAGTGTTTTAAGTTTCCTTCATAAAAACTCCACGTTTGGGGCTTCAGTAATGCCTCAGTTTAGCAGGCACTGACTTGTTGCAGAAAAGCAACTGTTAAGTAAGGAGCCCAGGACATACAGCAGGGGAATGAGGAGCTTGAACAGAAGTGCTCTTGAATAATGCATGTTTGTAGTTAATGAACTTCACAAAGCTTCCTCAAAAAGCAGATGGGACTACCTGTTTAAAAAAATGCTCTGAAAATACAGTTACAATCCTGACTGGAAAATCATTATGCATGAGCAGTCAGTGATCCACTCAACAGTTAACCTTCATAGGACATTCTTGTGCTACACATCCCACCTGGCCTTCAGTCTGTGCTGTTCTGCACAAATCCTTGGCCATCGGATGAACTCAGCTGCCTCATTGTACCAGAGGAGCCTGCAGGCAGTTCCCATTTGGTACCAGTGATTATGCCGCTTGAGTGACCTTGCCTTTATCTAGAAGTACAGCAAAAAGTTGACATGTTGAGAAATTATCAAAATGGGAGTACCTCTTCAAATGAGGGAATCTGCACAATTCTGTGCATGGATCAGAGGCTCCTTCCATGCTGCATAAATTAGTGTGCATCTAATGGGAAATTAGTTATGTATTATTCCATCCTTATAGAATTGGATCTAATAAACAGAATTTCAAATGATATCTTATAGGCATGAAGTACTTTTCATGCTGGGATCCTAAGGGACCAGTACCCCCAAAGCACCAAGTAGATACACCAAGAGTACAGGACAGAGCAGTTAAATTGTTATCTTCCTCAAAATACATTATATACCTACAACCCAGGACTAGAAGAGCAACACATTATTAACTACAAGATATCTATGAGAACAGTACCACATGGAAGGATTTGTGTGCCTCTCTGAAAACAGAATTCCTCTTCTCTAGGATCAGACATCTAAAAATGAGATATATCATCTTAAATCAATATTTACATTACCTATACATTCAGGAAAGAGGGAAGAGTGATTAAGGATAGCAATCCATCCCTTTTTAAGACAGGTATCCGGGATGGGAAAGATTAAGCTTCCTCTGTAAATGCACTAATAATGTCCATAGCAGCCAAACCTGATCTGCAGCCAGCTTAAACTTCACACCTAACTGTTATGGGTTTAAAGTCAAGTGAGGTGATTTGTACTCCTAGTTGGCACTGACAAGAATGTCAGAACATGTTGGAATCAAAGTATTTGAAGTGTACTAAAGACAAGGTAAGTATAGCCATCTATATTGTTATATAAAAAGATGGGAAATACATACATCCGTCTGATACTGATGCATCCATTTAATCTGCTGTGCTCTCAGTTTGTTCCACACAGTTTTGCAGGATTTTCTTCAGTTTGTAATGAGTGATCCACCTGTTGATACCAGACCAGAGAAATTCATTGCTCTGTCTGTGTCTGTTAAAATCCACTTATTTTAACGTCCACTTGTGCTCTCCTTATGCTTGCAGGCGGTTGTAGTCTCAAGAACTAATTATGAATAGGTGGCAGGCAATTGATCTATCTTCTGAGAACAGCCTTAATTTCATCAGTACTATCAGGATACTAGGGTGTTTTGCAAGGAGCCAGCTGAATGGCAAATAGCTGGTACAAAGCCATTGCAGACAGGATTGAAGCAAAAGTAGACAATCATGAAAGACTAACACTTCTGAGAACGCAGTGGGAATGTATTTGCATAGATTGTATTTGCTGTACCTATTATGTTATGTTAGCTTGTGTCTTAAGTCAATATTCCAGCCTAGATTTTTTTGGATGAGCACCAAGTCCATGAGTATACACTCCTGTTGTGAATGTGGGGTAGAGATGCAAACCTAAGGAAGAGCAGGCAGTGGGATGACAGGGAGGGAAGGAATCACCTGCATCAACTTTTGGAAGCTTTATGGGCATAGAGTCCTTAATCCTGAACTGAGACAGAAGTATCTGCAACTATCTATATTAACATTTATATATACACACGTACATATATTGAATTGAATACTTGACAGGACTGAAGAGCAAAAAAATCCATTTTTGACTAGGAACTATTCCTATTATATATATATATATATATAATATAGGGATGTTCTAAATTCTTTCTTCCTATAATAGAGTGGCTGAGTTACTGGCCCACCATTTTCTACTATCGGAAATATACCAGATATACTGCTATGCACACACAAGCATAAACACAGAGGTTATGTCAATCTCTTATTTAAATAAACTGTTGAATATAAAGACTCAAGAAAAATAGATTACAATTCCACATTCCTCTAACCACAAGTATTTATAGACTCCTTCTCTAGCTTACTTTTAGAACAGAAATTCTTAGTGATATTTTAATGATGTTCATCCTTAATTCTTTTCTTTAGTTCTTCTTGTTTTCAAGAAAACAAATGATAGAAAAGTATAATAAAGTGATTCATTCTTTGCTTAGTTGCCTCTGTTTCAGTTGGTCTACTGCAGGATTTCTCTTTATTCCACAATGCTACAGTTTGCCAGGTTTTTGTGTTTGCCCCAAATAATTCCCAACTACAGTGAACATGTGCTGAAAAATCTTAGGTATACATACCATAAAAAATCAAACTACAGCTTCAGAAATATATGTAAGCATACTGTTTTCATGTCCTGGGCACTTCTCAGCCAGGATGCTGGGTTTTATCCAACCTGAAATTGGGTTCACTGCAACCCAACAGGCTGGAGAAGAGCTGAGCTCAGAATGTCTGCTGGGAACCCAGACTGCGGTATGTTCAACCCACACAGGCCCCATCTACACATGACATATGAACACAAACCTGGTGGGGCACTCAACCTCTTACACTTGAAAACATATTGCCCTCTACACACTGTTACTTGGGGGTAAGAGTGGAATTGAGAAAAAACTGAGGAGGGTTAACTGACAGTGTAGGTATTGCATTAATTTTCTTGCACCTCCACTTTCCTTCTAGTTTCTGCAAGCAAGAGGAGAATCTGATTTTTAGCCTGAGATAATAAAATAAAATAAAATAAAATAAAATAAAATAAAATAAAATAAAATAAAATAAAATAAAATAAAATAAAACAAAATAAGGATGAGATTGCCTTTGGGCATGAAAGCAATGGACTAAACAGACTTTTCTTAAGCATCTTTTGATTGCAACACTATATTTACCATATGATATTTCACCAGAAACAAAGCAGGCTCAGTGGCCCAGAACTTAAACCCTTCTCTGTGATTCCAGGGCAGTTTTCATTGGTGAACTACAATCAAAAAGAAGGAGTTAATCCAAAATTTTAAAAAAAGGAAAAATATGGTAGAAATATTGGATTTATTTAGGATATTAGGAAAAATACAAATGCTAACCAGGAAAAAGGAAAGAAGTCTAACTAGACCTAAAACCCTTCCTGAAATACTCCCATTCAAGTAGATAAAAGCAATCACAGAAATTTGCAGACCAGAAAATCTCAGGATCACAATCACTCAAGGAGCTAGGGCTAACTGATCACTTACATTCATAACATATCTAAATACATTGTAGGTGGAACAAAAAGAAAGACAATATGTACTGCACCCAGCTCCTCCAGTAACAGCCAACCGTTGAGGGCAAGGAGCACTGTGTATTCATGGTCTGAACTCATCTGTGCAACCTGTGAGACCCAATTGCACCATTGCCAGTGGGACAGCAAGCTGTTTTCAGGGTGGTCTCCACCTATTTGAGCACACTTTCTCTGACAGCTCAAACACATCCAAAGCAAAGATTGCAGTAATACAAAACTAAGGCTTACAATACTGTCTACAATGTCATTCACAGCAGCAGTCATTTATTTTTACTATTAGAGACACTTTATTTCATACTCACATCTGGAAGAAAAAAAATATTTCCATATTCATGCTTGAAAGTGGCTGAAACAAAAACCGTCCATCCTTCCATGTAGCAGTCCCAAAAGGCATACAATTCATTTTGCTGCTGTCTGCAGCGTGCCATTTTGTCAGCTCTACAGACAGCTGAACCTTTTGCAGCCTTTAAGACGTATTTGGTTACCATGGCTACGAGCTCTTCAAAATATCTCTACCAGCTTAAATAAAAAAAAAAAAAAGACACATGGGGTCTGATGATACTACCTGATTCTAACTGCTTCTTGCCTGATGTCACACACAAAAAAAATTGTTCTAGACTTAGAACCGTGGGAGCTAAAGGGTGGTATAAGTCAACAGCAAAACACTGAAAGAATGTTTCCTCTTTGCTTTGTAGCTTTATGTTGTTACATTATTCTCTCTAAAAAACTGAATGGAACACAAAAATGTTGATGCTCAAAATTGCTATTTGTAGCAATTGGTGGGTTTTTTTGTTTTTTTGTTTTTTTTTTTTTTTTACATATCTGTAATTTTATTCAGCTCTTCAGAAAGTATATAGTTCTTTAACATTAGTGAACAACACCATCTAAAGATCAAGTGGTGTCCCCCAAGGGTCCATCTTGGAACTAGTGCTCTTCAACATCTTTATCAATGATGTAGACATCGGAATAAGTGTACCCTCAGCATTTTTTTTTGATGACACAAGCTGAGTAGTGCAGTTGACAGAGTAGAAGAGAAGGATGCCTTCCAGAGGGACCAGGGCATGCTTTAAAATCAGGCTCACGAGAATCTAATGAGGTACGACAAGGAGATGCACTTGGGTCAAGGCAATCTCAGATACAACTACAGACCAGAAGAAGAACTCACAGGGAGTAGTCCTGCAGAGGAGGACTTGGGGATCTTGATGGACCAAAAGCTGGACATGACCCAGCAGTGTGCACTAGCAGCCCAGAAGTCCAACCGCATTCTGGGTTGCATCAAAAGAAAGGCTATGGATTCCCAGTACAGTAAAGATATGGAGCTGTTGAAGCAGGTCCAGAGGTGGCCATGGAGATGATCAGAGGGCTGAAGCACATTTCCTGTGAAAAATAGGCTGAGGGAGCTGTGCTTTTTTATCTAGGAGAAGAAAAGGCTCTGAGAAGGCCTCACTGAAGCCTTCCAGTACTTGAAGAGAGCTTACAAGTGGAAAGAGGACTGACTTTCTACACAGTCTGTTTGTAATAGGACAGGGGGAAATCTTTTTACATTTAAAAATGTGAAATTTAGGTTAGATGTTAGACAGAACTTCTTTACTCAGAGGGCAGTGAGGCTCTGGCACAGCTGCCTGGAGAAGCTGTGGTGCCCCATCCCTGGAGGCACTCAAGGCCAGGTTGGATGGGGCCCTGGGCAGCCTGAGCTGCTGGGGGGCAGCCCTGCAGGGGCTGGGGTTGGGGCTGGGTGGGCTGTGAGGTCCATTCCAAGCCATTTTATGATTCTATGACCTTCCAAAAGTTGACATATTATTGCATCATTTTAATGAGTATAAATTAAATTATTTTACAATGTTTGAGTAAAGATGATAGTTACTACAGAAATTAAACTCCGCTGAAAAAAGAGCAGATATGAGATCAGCCAAGTGCTTTTATCTCTCACTAACTCTTGATTAAGGTGAATGCCAGGAAGTCCACAGAAAGCAATGGCTTTCTAAGATGACAGCCAAAAGCTAGATCCTCAAATATTAAGTATCTGCGCAATTCCTTCAAAACACATAACAGTCTAGATGAAGTTTTGGCCCTGAAAGCATTGCCCCAGCAATCTTTATATTAAGATCTGTAGCAGTGAATTATGACATCAAGTTAATTAAAGGTGATAGAATTTAATGTGTTATCATATACAAATAAAAAATCTCAGTTGTTATACTCTTCTACATAAAGACTTTTCACAGGCTTTGAACCAGAAAAACAAGGACATCCAAGTGGTTCTAAGGACAATAATAGCATACAGTATTGAGAGATATTAAAAATGGTGGCTATGTTGTTAAAACTTGTTTAAAACATGCAATTAAACATAACTGCAATTTTCTTTTCTACTCAGCATTTAATATTCAGATAAGAACTAAATACCAAATGATATTATTACATTGATAGTATTTCTAACGAATAAAATACTTTATTTCAAATCACCAACGCAGAAGCTTGTTTTTATATGTTATTACACTGAGTTACATTATCCAATTAAAATTACACCGTATTTAAGGGAATCTATTCCTTTGCACATAGGAAATAGGCAGTTACAGAAAATCAAATAACAAAGTGCTCCTTCATGTTATGTAAGAAAATTTGAGAAACCAACAGATCATCTACCAAAGAAAAGTGTGCTTTACTAAATGTGAACCAGTGGAAGCATTTATTTTTAGCATAAAACCAGCCAGCATTCCTTCCCCCATCAACTATTTCCAGCATACTCTGGAAATCAGAGGTTGGCAATGAAGATAAACATGTCATTTTTCTACAGGGAAGGCATTACCAAGACGCTGCTCTTACATGGTAAATAATAGAAATTCACAGAAGAGTAGGATGAAATAATGCAGTTCTTCTTCCAGTACTTAGCTGCATGACTGGATACGGACATAAATCTGCCAATCTTTTTTCTAACTTCCAAAGAAAACACAATGGCTCAGCTGTGAAAAATTTCCTGGACTATCAAGTAATTGAAAGGAAAAAAACAACGATGAAGACTGATAATGCTATGTTTTACCTAACGTGGTCATTGGAACCTCATATGTTGTTTTATCCCCTCACAATTACTTGACCATGTACAAATGTTTTCAATATATTGATATTACAACAAAAAACAAGTAGATAAAAGTACAGTTTTACCAACACGCTTTCATAAGCCCTATTTATTAGTATGCCGTTTTCAAATTTAGTGTTAATGTACGTTAAGCTAGGAAGAGAGTTATTATCATGTTAATATCAATTAATTATTGTAGTTACGAAAAAAACATTTAGATACATGTTGCATCACCTTGATTCAGTATCTCTGTGATGTATCTCTGGTTTACATCTACAGGCTTTCTGATTCTCCAGAAGAATATCAAAAATAAACCAAACAAAATAAGACTTACCCAGTGGTTTCGTTTCCAAATAATATTCAACACCTAGCAAGTATATCTTCTGTTACTGCTGGTCTATATTTGTGCAGTTTATTTTCATGTCACATCACTAAAATCTTTTTTTCTTTAAGCTTGTTTTCTAAATGGGACACAAAAACATTGATGATCCGAATTGCTATTTGTAGCAGATTTTTTATTAGTTTTCCTTATGATTAATATTATTCATCTCTTTAGATAATATACAGCCATTTAACATTAGTGAGAACAATGTGAACATCATCTGAAGATCTAGATGGAGCTAGACGGAGAGCCAGCTCCAGGCACAAGAGATGTATCAGCAGAACGAAGAATTACTAGGGTAGCTAAGAACAGGATCCAGACCTCTTAAATGCCAAAGAACAGAAACTGTTCCAGAGCACTGAATTCAGGCCTTGCACCATGCAAATGTTGAACAATTGAGTCAAACACTTAGTTTTTTAATGATAATAAATTCTCATGTAAGTGTTCTCCAAGCTAATGTGGCATTCATTTCAAAACTGACTTATTTCTATCTAATTCAAGTCAGTGGCTGTTTGTTATTCCAGCCATTACACTGCTGCAGCACTCTAGTCACAGGCCATAACCTCAGTGACTAAGGACTGAACAAACAGGACACAAAGCTGCCAGGTGGTCAAGAGAAAATGAGTTTACCTTTAGTCACAGCTAAAGAGGGTGGATTGTTGAATGTTTGGAAGAGAGTGCCAAAGAGAGAAAAACAAGTTTTAATCTGCTTCTCTGCAGATCTGGAGTTGACTTTGTTTTCTAACAAGATTATCCAAAGACATTGCATGCAGATAGAGACATAAAACATTTATCCAAAACCCATAGGAAGTTAAAGGAATTATCTTGCTTCTACTCCCCACACAAAAAAAAAAAAATCTGGAACAAAACTGTTAAAGAATAATGAGAGAAGCTCAGAGAGGATGGAGTCTCTGAGGAAGGGCGGGAATTCAGTAAGTGAATTCTGGCTAAATGTGAGGCAGGTGTCTGATAATTTGAAAAAGATAATCCAACTGATATGGATCTGAGATTCAGCTGCAGCCATCAAAGACTTCAGTGAGAGAAATTTTAGAGATATGTCAAGGATGGAGGATGGATTGTAAACTTGATGAAATCAGAGGAGAGTTTAGAATACCAAGAAGTTTAGGAATGGCAAGAAAGGAATGCCTGCAAAGACGTTAGAAGGGTAGTGGGAAGGAGGGGATATGGGTGGGCTTCCTCAGTGTAGAAAACAGAGCAAACTGAGCACAAAAAAGGCAACCAGAGATACTGGAAGATTATTTGGAAACAAAATAGAGAAAAGCAAATGAGATGTTTATATAAGTGATGGGAGGAAAGAAAGAAGGATCAATGGCAAGAGACAGAAATCAAAGGCAAGAAAGAGAGTGTGTATAGTGTCTATTATAATAGAATTATAGAATCCTTAAAGTTGGGATGGACCTTTAAAGGTCATAAAGTCCAAATCCCCTGCAATGAACAGGGAAGTCTGCAGCTAGATCAGGTTGCCCAGGGTTTCATCCAGCACCTTTCCTTGAAAGCCACCAGGGACATGGCATCAACCACATCTCTGGGCAATTTGTTCCAGTGCCTTACCCCAGCTTCACTGTAAATAACTTTTTCCCTTGTATCTAACCTAAATCCATTCTCTTTAAGCTTGAAACCATTTTCCCTTGTCCTATCACAACAGACCCTGCTAAAGAGTCTCTCCTCTTTCTTCCTGTAGCTCCCATTTAGATACTGAAAGGCTGCTATCATGTCACCTCAGAGCCTTCTCTTCTCCAGGCTGAGCAGCCCCAGCTCTTTCAACCTATCCTCGCAGGAGAGGTGTTTCAGACCTTGGATCATTTTTGTGGCCCTCCTCTGGATCCTCTCCAATAGGTCTGCATCTCTCCTGTACTGAGGACTCCAGATCTAAACACAGTACTGTAGGTGAGGTCTCACCAGTGCAGAGCAGAGGGACAGGATCAGCTTCCTCAGCCTGCTGGCCACAATACTTTTTATGCAGCCCAGTGTACAGTTGGCTTTCTGGTTGTGCTTTCTGGTCTGAGTCATGTTCAGCTTCCCATTCACCAGCACTCCAAGGTCTTTTTCATCAGGGCTTTTCCCAGCTCATATAGGTAATGGATGTTGCCTCAATCCAGGTTCAAGACCTTGCACTTGGCTTTGTTGAACCTCGTGAGGTTTTCCTGGGCACACTGCTCAAACCTGACTAGGTCCCTCTGGATGGCATCCCATCCCTCTGGTGTGCTGACACACCTCACAGCTTGGTGTCATCCACAAACTTCCTGAAGGTGCACTCAACCCCACTGTCAATGTCAGTTAGGAAGATACTAAAGAGTATTGGTCCCAGCACTGGGACAATGACACCACCTGTCTCTGATCTCCATCCAGATGTTGAGCCTTTGACCAACTCTCTCTGGACTCAGTCCTGCAGCCAGTTCTTCATCCAGACTTCTGTTCATAGAAACCAGTAGTAATCTATGAGGAAAGAGATGTGGAGACAGGAGAAGCAAAATGGAATCAGGAGAACAGTCGCACTAAGTTGAGTGTTTAGTATTATAATTTTCCAAGTAGAGCCATCCACAAAAGAAATATACTTGACTAACTGAAGCAGAAACTAGGTTCACAAGAAGAGTTGCCATTTCATACAATGGCCACTGAGCACACTAACAACTGAAGAGTGAATTATGCCTACGTGCGACAACCACAGGCACTTTCACTGACACAATCCCAAATGAATTTTTCATGTCTATAACCTGCCCATGTTTAGAAATTAATTTCTGAATAAACTGGCCAGTATGTCAGTGCCTAGGGCTAGAAGATTGCATAATAAACCTTTCAGGTTTGTTACTGCTCTGTTCGAACAAGACTCTTTATGCATTTTGAGAAATATTTATGGGAAACCTTGATCACTGATATAACCTCTGTACTGTGAAGTTCTCTGTCATGTTCTGTATATTTCAAGATCACTGAAATGATCTCTGAACTAACAGTAATCACGTATGATTTGTGAGTTTCTCACTCTGTTTATGATTTGTATTTTAAAATTAAACAAGTTAATAAAGACACTCTGTGATTGCACAAAAATATTTTACTTCACAGAAGGGCAGATTATATGTTTTCTTTCAACTCCAAAGCCAGGTAAAAGTTGTTAATAGGGCTCATACAAAAAATATATAATTTACTCTTGCATCTTTAGCAACAGTGCAGGCATTTTCTATTCATTTTGCAAACATTTTGCACAAACAGACACTAAATTTCACTGGAGAAAAAAACGTTTCAGAACTTTGACTAATTTTCCCAATATTGTCTTGCTAGGTGCAAAACACTTCAGGATTGTTCCAAGGGGGAAATATCTTTTATTTTCTATTGAGTGCCATCAACATAGTCTTTTTTTTTTTTTTTTAGTTCATTGCTAATGAAAAATCTTGTCACAATTTTTAAGATGCAATGTTCAGTTCATCTACTACTCTAACATCTAGGTCTACAAATATAATGGTCATGTTCACTTGCTTATGATTTCTGAAGGATGTATAGCTGACTAATGTATCTAAAAGAACATCTAATTTATGTTTAAAGATATAATTAACCATATTAAAGGTAACTGTCTAATCTGTGTATTCAGAAACAAAAACATTAAGCTAAACTTTTCTCCACTCTTCCATTTTGGACACTGGCAGTCAAATGCTGAGTTCAGATGTTGAGTTAGTGGTAAATTGTATTCATGCCAATTGCCTGTAATGCTCAACATGGACAGGAAGATCAGATTTGACAAGCAAGTCGCCCTGAGTGTCTTTTCTAATCAACATGGAGAAAGAGCCACTTCAATGTGATTCACTCCATTCCAAAGGATAAGCCTAAAATAAGTCAGATGAGCCTATTTCTCACCATAGATGTATGGGGATATCTTTGATCTAGTTAACTACACTTCTGAAGCTCAGTTAGGTGCCTTCTTATTCTGAGGAGAAGGGTGTGAAAGTAGCATAAATTGTTTCATTAATAGTGAAAAAATGTTCACCAGATGATATATTTTTAAATAAAAGTGAGATCCTCTAAACAAAGCAAACATTCTTAATACATTCTCTAAAGGAGTATGACTTGCTTTCAGTGTCTGGTTATCAAAATACAGCATTTACTTTTGGGTCAGAAATTTTGCAATAGCGATCCATCCTGGTTACAGCTAAAAGTTAATAAGAAGAACTTGAATGAAGTTTGAACAATAACTAAGTTTTTTATTTTAAAAGCCTTTAGGCTACATAATAGGTGCATGCAATGAAAGGAGAATAGACCAAAGGAGGGTGCTACTGGCAGATTACTGGATGCAATCAAAGGAAAATTGCTGAGAAAAACATTGAACAATAAAGAAGGTCAGGGTAAGACATAAGCACTCTCCCAGCCAGGGATGAGCTATAAAAATACACTGTGCAACAAGAAGGACCAGAGTAATAAGAAAATTAAGTTAAAGCAAAGGAAGACAGTGAATTTGAGCAGTGATTGGAAAGGCTTTCTTTTCACAGTTACAGGCTGATGGAAAGTATATCATTCATTATCAATGTGATGGTTCTCACAGCTTTTCTCACAGTGAGAAGGCAAAACAAAAAGCTGTCATACCATTACTACTGAACAGTAGCGATCACAGACACTTGTTTATATGTCATTCATAAAAACTGTATCCTGCCTCAACAAAGTAAACAGCCAGCAGAAATAAGTGAGTTAAAAGAAAATGCTGCTTTCTATTTAAAATGCCTCAGGAAAGGTTCTATCCACTTCTTATTTCTTCTTAATGCATTTTTAGGGATTAAAGTTGTTCTTTACAAAAGCTGTTAAGTTTTTGATCGAAGTGAGTATAAAGTTCATTATTTGAACACTGGTGTATTATTTATGAAAACCTTCACTGTTTTTCTTCCTTAAAACTAGCAATGTTAGAGGGAGTAAAAAATAGCAATTGTGATCCATACTTAGATCTATATGGCAGTAGAAGGACCAGAGCATAGCTTGATATTGAATCACCATACTTGCAAAATATTGCACTATTTCTGATTCTGGTACAAAATTTATCTGGTGTGCTGGTGGCTTTTGTTTTGTTTTGTTTTCCTCCAGAAAAGCTGAGAATGGTGTTCATATCATTTTTCTGTTAGAACAAATGTTTCTCATCCCTTCCAACATTTTTGATTGTCCGTCAGATCCTACTGTTCTTCTCTAGCAACACTCATAGCAACTAGCCCTTGGACTGCTTTCCATGTGTCACAACAGTATACTTACTTGTGTAAGAGGGGTGAAACTGTGGTGTGTATTTATGGATAACTGCCTGGATCTGAGCTATAACTGAACTTTTTGTTGGGGATGCAGTCGTCACAGGATATGCACACCCTGGCAGAATTGTATGTACACATTTGCTTCCTTGCTATCAATAATGCAGTTGGAAATGGATGCTCATAAGTTTCTGGAGGAAGATGTCCAGCTTCCAAAACGTACAGACATGATATGCATGTCCATTTTCTGTATGCATAAATTCCATGTTAATTGCTGATGTTCCAAATGCTGACAACAAAGGTAATTTTTATGAGTACAATACTTCTGGCTTCTTTCAGAGAGCAGTGGATGGGGTTTTTGACAACCATATGATGTCAGGCATGTCACATTTGTTGACAGAGGAATATATGAATGGCCACATGGGAGACGTCAATTCAGGTCCTCCTACATGTAGGAATTTGTGTAACTCATCACAGCAATTGTCACAGCAGGCTTTTTAGTACCAAACTGCTATGCCACAGTTGGACAGAGAAACAGTGGAGCCAGCTTCCACGCAGAGATGACCAGATGCTTCCTGACTATGATGGGATGGCTGGGTACTTAACCTTAATCTTACTAGATGTACCTCTTCCTTTGTTTGAAATTCTATGGACTGTTGATTAGTGAGATGTGTCAGACTCAGCTGTGAGGGCAGTGGCTGCACTGAAGTGGACCCAATTTGGAAGGTCTGTCTTCAGATCTATCATGTGACACTGTAGATGTGACCTTTGCCATTTGCTGCTGGCTTGCCATTTGCTGCTGGGTTCAATATCAACACAAAATAATTTTATAGCTACTCTAGGATTTACTGGCACATTTTTAGTTACAGTTGAGAGACTTCTTTCCGCCTCAGCGAACAATGTAGTTCCCCATCAACTTAGTATATACAGTTCCTTAAATATGTGCAAGAAGACAGATAGAAATGTCAACTGTGAATCAGCTATTATAACTGAAGCTATTTCTTCACTGTCTGAGCAGCAAAAAACAACTACATATCCTGCCTCTGCTGGAACTGTGCAGGGTACTGCTGAGACCTGTCACTATTCCCAATTTTATGTCTGAAGAAATTCAGTTACATACGAATCATCTTCCTTAATTCTTCATTTATAGTAGGACTGTTATCCTCTTAATCATTAGGTATAGTCTAGTTTTACTATCACTTCTGCATTTTATTGTATCTGCATTATTTTACCGTACCCCTAGACAGGATCTCACTAAGACACAAACACCAAATTACATCATCCACTTCCCTTGCAGAAAAAGCTAAAATTCTGGTTACACTGACACAGATGGGCATTCGGAGGCCAAGGGTTTACTCCAAATGTCTCTACCTTTGCCACGAGAACTTCACAGCCAAAATGCATCTGCTAAGAACCGGCAAAGTGCATCAGATTATTGTAATGCTGTCATACTGTGTTGCATTGGTAATGAGTATTCCTAGTGCAGAGGTGGCTCAGAAAACTTTGGATCATTGCCAGTAAAATCACACAAATTAGTAGTTCTCAAAAAACACAAGCAAGATTTTTTTTATTTGAATTTTTTTTCTACTTATATCCATCTCAATTCAGAATATAATTCAGTTACATGAACGTTGTCATGGGCTAAAGCCCAAGTTCAACCTGGCCAATGTGGTAAAGGACAACAACAACAACAACAACAAAATTATGAATGTATTAACAGTAAGAGAACCAAGGAAAATCTCCATCCTTTACTGGATGAAAAATCAAGGGACATGACCCCTGAGGGTAAGAAAAAGGCTGAGGTTCTCAATGCCTTCTTTACATCTGTCTTTAATAGTCAGACAAGTTAATCTTGGGCCACTTGGTCTCCTGACCTGGAAGTCTGGAGTGAAAAGAAGAATAAAACTCCAACGATTCAGGTGGAAACATTTAGAGACTTACTACTCCATCTGGACAGCCACAAGCCCATGGGGCCAGATAAGATCCACCCAAGAGCACTGAGAGAGATGGTATAAGTGGTTGCCAAGCCACTTTCCTCCATCCAGCAGTGGCCCTGGTCAACCAGAGAGGTTCCAGATGACTGGAGACTTGATAATGTGACACAAGCCTCTATGAAGTATTGTAAGGAGGACCTGGGGAGCTACAGGTGTCAACGGTTTACCGGGCTGGATCGGCCCGGTTCCGTGACGATTGGTGTGGGGGACCCGCAGACCCAAGCCCCAGGAAAGGGGAAGGGGGAAAGGAAAAAGGGAAAAGGGAGATGGGCCTAGAAACAAAACAGCGGCAACGATCTGAGGAGGAAAGCTAATTTACTAAATAAGATATCAGAAAGCAAAATAACACAATATAATACAATATAATTGGAATTGAAGCTAATAAATCGAATAAAATGAGCAAGAGAGAGAGTGTCCGATAAACCGAAGGCCTTACGCTAACGCTGAAGGCGATACGGCAGCGAGCACCCACTGCTGAGTCGATCCCGAAGGAAAGAGAGTGTCCCGTGACCGCAGAGGGTTTTTATCTTTTCCCTCTGAGCGGAAAATACGTAAAAATGCAAAGCATCGCAAAGTCCTCTGGGGAATGTAGTTCTTCTCTTCTGAGACAGGTATACCCGGAAATATCAATGATCTATGGAGTTGGAGTATTAACTCTTTAACTCTTAATGCACTACATGTTGTTATGATGTGGAATACCAATACCAGAAATCATAAAACCATGACAACAGGTCTGTCAACATGACCGTGGGCCTAGAGAAGGTTATGGAACAGATCATCTTGAGTGCAATTGCATGGCATACATGAGATAACTGGGAGATCAGGCCCAGCCTTCATGGGATCACAAAGGTCAGGTCCGGCTTGACCAAACTCATCTCCTTCTATGTTCTAGTGACCTGCTTGACAGATGAGGGATAGGCTGCTGATGTAGTCAACCTAGCCTTCAACAAAGCCTTTGACACTGTCTCTCACAGTATTCTCGCAGAGAAGCTGGCAGCCCATGGCTTGGACTGATGCACTCTGTACTGGGTGAAGAACTGGCTGGAGGGCAAGGCCGAGAGTGGTGGTGAATGGACTTAAATCCAGCTGGAAACTGGTCATGAGTGGTGTCCACAAGGAGTCAGTATTGGGGCCCATCCTGTATAATATCTTTATTGATGCTTTGGACAAAAGTATTGAGTGCAACCTTTGCAAATTTGCAGGTGGCACCAAGCTTGGGGAAGTGTCAATCTGCTTGAGGGTGGAAAGGCCCAGCAGAGGGATTTGGATTGGATGGGTTGATGGGCTGTGGCCAATGTGTAGGGCTCTGCACAGGGAGACGTTATTGCTCTCTACAATTCCCTTAATGGAGGTTGTGACAAGGTGAATGTCAGTCTCATCTCCCAAGTAACAGCTATAGGACAGAAGGGTGTGTCCTCATGTTGTGACAGGGGAGATTCAGACTGGATATTGGGAGGAATTTCTTCTAAGAGGGAGTGGTTAGGCATTGGAACAGGCTGCCCAGGAAAGTGATGGAGTCACCATCCATGGAGGTGTTTAAGGAAGGGATGGATGTGGTACTTGGGGTATGGTTTGGTGGGTAGTGTTGGTGGTCAGTGGACAGTTGGACTGAATGATCCTGGAGGTATTTTTCAGACTTGTGATTCCGTGATTCTGTATTCTGCATAAATAACGCATGTTTTGTATTTTCTGCTATTCCCATGTGAGTGTGACTAATGTGTTAAAGGTTGCTAGATGCAGTACAGAATCACACTGTATCTACTTACAAAAGAGATGTGTTATCTAATTTTTCAATATAGTCAGGCAGATCTAGTCAGAGGAGCACGAAGATGAATTTCACCCACTCCGAAGTAAATAGTTACAGTTTTGGTCTATGTTGACTTTAGCAGCTAAACTTTCATTGACTATATAGGAGTCTAGACACCTAGGTCACCTGTGAACTTCCTCTCTAATTTTAGCTTTGGAAAATATATCTTGGATGGAAATAAAGATGGACTCTCTGATCTTGAGTAACAGCTCAGAATCTTTCAAATAATTGTAGGAGAGTAGTAGCTAGTTGGCAGTAGAGCCACACATTTAAACAGATAAAATCATGTTACATTGATCCACCTTTACTGATTTCATCTCTTTTCCAAGTTGAGGTTTAAAATACAGTCTAAGTGACATTCCTCTCTCACCTAAGATAGATATTAGTTGTTATTACAATAACAGTCAACAAGTAGGATATTATTTTTTACATCAAAAGTAGATACTGCCCACAAAGTCCTGGCTGAGGAATTTCAGGGAACCATTTAGCTTAAGAAATTGAAGGAGAAAAAAAATTGCAAAGTACGGAAGATAAATCTCTGCAAATGCTGCTAAAATCTGAACTGACTAAGAGAAGTTAAATAACAGGAAGGTATTATAAATCTTACCCCACTTCAGCTAAACTAATCATCTGTACACATTAAGAAGGCATTTAATATATGGTGCTCCAGGAAAAGTAAAAAATCCACGAGGTGTATGCTCTGCCACCAGCAGAGTGAAGCCAGTATTACAGTGGCCTTTTAGCACAGTTAACAAAAAAATCAATAGCTTTTTATTTTTATTAAATTACTATCAGCTCAGAGAATGAGTGAAGTATGTTTCCATTTACTCCATAGAATCATGTCTGCAAGGAGGTTACAAATAATTGGATACAGAACCCTTCTGATAGAGTGGCTCAGATAACTTTATTGTTAGAGGGGACGCTTTATACGCTGCCTTCCAGGGGCCCTTTGACAAAGAGGAAAGACATCTGAAGACTCAATAATTGATTGCTGCTTCAAAGAATTAATAAAAAGCACTGCACTCAGAGAGCAGTTATAGCTATGAATGAACTGTGCTCTCAGTGGCTTTGCTCTCCCAGAAAACTTATCAAAATTTCTATTATTAAACAAATTGCATACAGCCTCAAAGGGGAAGCAGAGAGGGGAAGACAGATGTCATGATAATGAATATAAAACGTAATTTATTCTAAATTCTACTCTCTTGAATTTTGAATAACCAGATGTCATTAAACATAATCTAAATCAACAAGATATATATTTCATTTTTTTAACAAAGATCTCTGCTTCCACTATTTCTTTAACGTACACTAATATTCTTCATTTTTTCTGTTCCTTCTCACGTTTCCCTGCAAAGAAGTTCTCAAAGGGTATGAAAGGACAGAAGACTGCTGTGAAATTGTCCTAGAAGTGCATATGCTTGGGGGAGCTGTGGGAAACTCTCTTCCAACCACAGACTGATCATTTCAGTGATTCTCAGCTTGTCTGGAAATTGTGAAGCCCTGTTTTTCTGGAAGGCGTATTACTCTGTGCTATGAATTTACACTTTTTTCTTCAATTTTTCACTCACCTCCAGAGACTCTCAGATTGCAGGTGGAAAAAACACTGCCTTTTACACAGCTCACATGAGGCCTATGTGTATTTGGGGTCACTGAAACAGGAAGGCTTCCCATCCATCATGCATGCTAACTATCTAGAGCCTATACAACACTGGCAGCACTGTTCAGTCTCTTTGAATCATATCACACTGAACATACAAGTCTACAGTAACAGCAGTTCAATGCAAGGCAGCTAGGATGACCCTCAAAGACTCAAGATATCCACAGTGGAGTAGGCTGGAATAAAGAGGGGTGCACTCTATGCACTTTATTTAAGGACTTCTACATACCTCAAGAATCCTGAATAAAGGAAAGCTGGGAGGGAAGCTGTGTGAAAACAACAAGGAGAAAGGCAATTACAGAAAAAGAATGTAAGGACAGCTTTTCCCTGACCGTAGTGCTGCCCAGATTATAAAGCTTCCTTATTTGTCATAGAGAAAGCATTTCAGAAATTAATTCCACGTCTCACAAAAGTACCAGAAGCAGAGGCAAAAGACAAGTGTGACAAAATTTAGTTGGGGTAAAGAAAATATATGATTTTCGCTCATGTTCAGAAAGCAATAGAACTATGTATTTAATAATCGTGAGATCCTGTGACCAAAGCAACCCTGGTCATTCATTCTGCCATACAAGGACACTTGAGAAAATAAAGAATGAACAATACACAAGACCTGTAACTGGGAAGATAAGAATGCCTGTACTGAGCAGACTCAAGATTTATCTGACTGTAAATATTATTTTCTACAGTAGGTATAACAAATGCCTGTGGGAGAATAAGAACAGACCAAGTACACATCAGAATTCCTCTGACTCTACCAGCTTCCTGGTATGTTCAGTCCAGGCATTTCCTGAATCATGTATGAGAGCTATTTGTTTATTTATCCTCAATTCCCTTTGCAAACTGTTCAGAACTGTAGAATGCCTTAACAAAGAGTTCTCCAAGTCTACCTGTTGCTCAAAAGAGACACTATTTGATTTATTTTGGGCAGTGGTTTTTTCACCTTGACTTGAGGCCTTCTGTTTTGCAATTAAAGACATATAGCAGTAACCTATTTTACATGTTGGAAAGACCTAGAATACTAAGACAATCTTTATGTGGAAGACATACCATAATTTCGACCAGATCTCTGGTTCTTCTTCACATGTTTGCCAGTTGATTATACCTTTTTGGAAGTGCTATGCTATCCATTCAGAAATACTTATTGTTGTATATCATAGAATCATAGAATCATAGAATCATAGGGGTTGGAAGGGACCTCAAGAGATCATCGAGTCCACCCCCCCTACCAAAGCAGGTTCCCTACACCAGGACGCACAGGTAGGCTTCCAGATGGGTCTTGAATATCTCCAGAGAAGGAGATTCCACATTCTGAAAAGATTCTGAAAGCTGTGAGAAAATTTAATGTCTTAAATGAAATAATACTATACAGACCATCCTTAAGATGTGTACTAAATCACTGAAAACTGTCTTGTTTTGTCTGTAATAAGGGAACAAGATGACAAGAAGAAAGTGATAATTTGTATATCAAAATGATTTGTCATAACTGTCTCAAAATTCCATAAAATTTCAAGGATTTTAAATTTTAAGCAATGTTATAAGAAAGAATTCACCTTTTTTTTTTCACTGTGACTTCTTTGAATATCTCAAAATATTACTTAAATGCTTTTACCATCCTACCTCTAACTTAATTCTCCCGCAGGAAGTAACACATTATTCACCATATATAAATACAAAAGTACTGAAATATAACAAGTTAGAGGATACTAACTTGTATAAATGAAAATCAATTTGTGGAAAACAAAGCAATCCCTAGTCACATAATATTTTATTTAATCTGAATAATGAAGGCTAACAAAATGAAATATCATATAATCTCCAGTATGATTTAATCTTGTAACATAAAGCTTTATTGAGCAGCCTTAAAATGAAACAAAACAAAAGAACAGGCAATTAAGCTACTCTCTGACCTTCTCTATGGATGGAAAAACATTTAAATCATTTCCACAGAGATATTTGGAACCACATTAACATGAAATTGAAGAAGCCACTGCTTATACTGAAAGAAAATCTTAGGGAGTGAGAACGTGATGCATCCCAAAGAAATTAATGGCAAGCTGTCTTTCCTCACATGCACATTTTCTTTCACTTTTTTTTGTTTCTGTGGGCACTGCTGCTTCTTTGGAGGGAACTTGGCACTATGTGTGCTTGTGGGGGGACCTAGGGCAGAGGAAGGAGAACAACAAAGAAGGCAGCATATAGATAGCAGCACTGCAATGCCACATCGGGCCCAATGGCACTGCTGGCACTGCCCAGAGCCTCAAGGCTGAGGCAGCACTGTGGAGAAAGACACCCCAGGATCCCCCTGCCAACACCAAGAAATGTGTTTCAGCATCTGCCTGAGCCTGGAGCCTGTCAAAGTCCAGAGCCATGACCCCTGACTCAACACCGGGCTTCACTTCAACATGGCCTCCTCCCTGCCACTGCTGGGGCCTTAATGGCACAGCTGGTGCAGGGATAGATGGTAAGTATGAAGGAACAAGGAGCTGAAATGATAAGGCTGGAGTGAGATTTCCTTCGTTAGTCTTTTTTCTAATGTAATTAAACGAGTAATTAAAATCCTCCGTTTCTGTTTGCTGGAAACAATGCAATCCAGCTTATTGCGCAGCAACAGTGCAATCCAGCTTATTGTGCAGCCTGATGTTTATGAAATTCCTTCCTCTAAAAGAAATTTGTTTACACAGAAGGTAATGGAAGAAACCCTCTTTTCAGTATCCAGCTCATGATTTGATAGCAAGATGACATTAAAGCATACATGATTAAAAGTGAGAATTAAAAAACAAAGAATGTAAGACTTGCTGGAGTGATCTGCCACAACATGTCAGCGAAACACAGAATGATGTATATCGAGGTTGCTTTCCTGAACACAGCTGTAGTATGAAACAAGGAGACCTTCATCCACACTTCTTTGCTAGTTTGTCAGGTTATTTGTTTCAGGTTATTTCTTTTCCAGACCTTAGCAAATGTCTCTCCGATATTTGAGAAGTCATGAAAAAATGCCAAAGGTATGCAATGCAAATAGCTACAGCTAAAAAAAGAAAAAAAAAGAAGAAGAAGAAGAAAAAGAATAAAAGGGACACAGGAGGGAAGGAAGCAGAAAGGCTTGGGAGAGTCCCCAGATTTTTGTTCTATTCACCTTTGTGTTATTCCCCATCAGCAGTATTTAAGTCTATCAGGTCTAACCTCTCTGCTGGGCTGGGCTGAGATAACATGCATAGCCCACTCATACAAAATACAGTAAATCATAACTATGCCTCCACAATGCAAAATTCAGGCAATAATTTGCAAGAATGAAATGCTTGGAGAAGGATATCTCAAAGAATCCATAGGATGCATAAAAATCGAAAGTGACCTGTACCTACTCGGACATTCACAGTGAGTTATCAAGCACTGGATCAGGTTGGCCACACAAAGTCTGAAGTCTCCACTCAGATATTTTCAGAAGTTGAATGAAGAAGGCTCCAGGCACATTGTTCTGATCTTGGAGGTGACTCTGAACGGGAGATTGGGCCGTGTGGACTTCAGAAGTCCCTTTGCTCTTGCATTATTTTCTGATTTAACTTGAACATAGGAATGTGTTGATGAAATCCTAGGCTACATTTATGCCAGTAAGCAACACAATTGCAGGGAATGTTTCTGGAGAGCTGAACTAAGTCATCTCAGCTATTAGAACAGTCCCTGTCATAGTTTTGAACTATTCTAGCTAGCAGTCTGCCAAATCATTCAGGGGCACATCTGGGAAGACAGCATACACCTGCATATATTGTCAAAGAACAGTTGCATGTATCTGCCTTTTGCAAGCAACTGAAAGTCTTCATCAGCTTGAACAGGAATTTTTGCACACCAGTTAGCCCCAGGGCTGGAGGAGAGTCCTAGGCATATTTGTTTAGTAGTAATAGAGCAATTCCAGTATGAGGATTATGCATGTATTTCTAGGGTTCATTCCCAAAACTTAGAAGTGGTACTACAGTCTTCATCTACCATATATAGAATTTTTGACCTTATCATATAATGTCACAGCCCATAGACACATTGCTTCTTTTCTTTTCTGAGCAAACATTCTGTGCCTCTCATTTAGTGAGTGGATCAGAAAGAGCTGTACAGATCATGCTGCAGACAGGTCTAGCACCATACAAACAGCACAGACTCAGTTGCTAATCCAGAAGGGCACTGGCCTCCTACAAATTCTTCAGTATATCTACTAACCCTATGAGTGTGTTTCAGATACCCCAGACCATCAAAAATGATGCTAGACTCCTTTGTTTAGGAAACTGGATCCCAGTCTTGTATGTGTTTGATTTGTTTTCAAAAGACACAACAGAATGGAAAGTATGTTGTGTAAAACAAAAGAAATAAACAAAATCTACAACAAAGTGCTGTGCTCTTAGTCTCTCTTTTTAATATTCCACCTTGCATAAATAATTAAAGATCTTGTGCAATTGCTGTTGGCATTTTCTAGTCCTTCATGGTCTGTTTTTTGAAAAACAGATTGTTTGTTTTACACATTAATCTGCATCAAGTCCCTTAAAACACTTAGTTCTATCATATGAGTGATCTGAGTTGATCATCCAGACCTACATAAGTTTTGTTTTCGGACAATGGGAAAAAGGCAATCTTAGAGCTATCTGATACTCTGCATAAAATGAGAACAGACATCTTTACCTACTACTTTCTGGTATTGCTACAACTGTTCTTTTGGCCCTTTTTATATTTGTATATTAGACTACAGATTTACAGAGCCCATAGTTTGATCAAGTAATTCAAAAGGGAACAAAGGGACACTCAAATTCCTATGAAGTTCTACACACTTCCAGCCAGCTATTAACTCAAAGGAAATGTTTTACTTTTCAGTTACACCTTGGGTAACGTGTGGATGACCTCCACAGCTCACATCACTTCATTTTTTTTCTGTTTCTCATACAGCCTCAGGTTTATCCATCTGCGTTACAAAACCCACAGACACTTTTACTCACTGAGTCCTTAAAGGCTATTACTCTACAGCACATAAATGCAACGCACAATTTAGAATTACCAAAGTCTAGAGAAAGAAGGAACTCCTATTAATTGCATTTTCTAGAGAACAGTTTTCAGAGAAAATAAATTCAATGAAAAGCATGACATGCAATTGGATAGCATGATTATGGCACACTACACTGCAAGTCAAGAAATTCCCCAACTTAGCCAATATTATCCAGTAATTAAAAATATCATTTACTTCTGTATTTCCTCGTTATCAGAGACAGGTTGAAACTTTAGATACATATATTCCTTGAGGTATAAATCACAAATACCCATGGTAATTAGCTCCTGCTTGAGTTTCCATGGAAACCGTGTTTACGGTATTGTGGTGTTATCAGGAAAAAGAAAAAAAAAAAAGAAGTTATAAATAATAAAGAGGCTAATGTTTCTCTCAGTTTTGCTGAACAGCTTCAGGCACTGAGACAGAAGAATTGAATAGAAATGAATGACCACAGCTGTAACACCAATGCTTATTATCAGCTGTGCTTTATTACTGGAAAGCCCGCATTACTGTTAATGCTTCACAATGTGATGGTGC
This sequence comes from Oreortyx pictus, assembly GCA_036925125.1. Classification (NCBI taxonomy): domain Eukaryota; kingdom Metazoa; phylum Chordata; class Aves; order Galliformes; family Odontophoridae; genus Oreortyx; species Oreortyx pictus. The sequence continues at coordinate 68,892,471 of JAUPFR010000001.1, read as the reverse complement.
CAAATTACCTTTTATTAACTATTATAACCACTGAAGATCTTGCTTCTTCAGAAATAATTGGCCATGCTATTTTCACCCTAGTAGTGTGAAGAATTCTAACTTGTCTTTTTAAAATTTAACCTTGGTTTGCATTTTGCTCATCTAATTGCTTTTATATTTCAACCATGAATAGATTGTTTTGTTTGTTTATACCTCTTATTCTGGATTCCCACAGGGTTTACAGAATATCACTCATCACTATTTTACTTTTGTTGATGTGAAAAATGCTACATAAATGTATATTAATTAACCCAAAGCTAGGCAACATGTCCTTGTAACATAAATGAGTGACTTTGTAGAAGCAGTGGTTTTTATCCAGTTCCTCTTTTAAGATTCAGTGCAAACAAGTGTGCCTAATCTATTGCACACTCAAATGCTGGTATATAATTGAGCCAGTTGTCAGAACTTCATGCTGCTCTGTTACTGCTTTCTGCACTCTGCAACAACGAGAACTGATGCAATAGAAACAGCTCCTGTGAGGTGTTCAATGCAGTCAAGACCTATTGAAGTAATGGGTAATTGAAAACATTCCACAACTCACAGAAGCCTTCAGGATCATGTTCACATGGAAGACTTAATCTCTCCAAAAAAGAAGCAGGCAGCTATGTCATAAATAAGCTGAGCTACTTCATAGTGAGAATCTATAAAAAGAAGTTTCAGCATTGTAGGTTCCTGTCCAGTAAAAAAAAGGTGAGAAGCATCCCTCCTTCCTTAATGTTTTAATATCTAATTATACCCTTATAATTCTCATTATCCTGTCAACACTTGACTATCAGTTTAAAGGCCCTCCCAGAGCAGACATTTTAAGTCTCATATTACTTAAAAAGGTTTATAAATGGCTGTTTTTAATTGCCTTTATGAAGAAGCTTTCTCTTGACATTTGGCAAAGTTAACTCTCCCCGTAAAAGTGCTTCAAGATTCTCTGGACCCAAGCGACAATGACAACTTAATTTACTTATTAGAACATTCACCTCTGCAATTAGGGGAAATGCAATTCGTGTTTAATGAAGACCACATAAACAGCCATGTTCTCAAAGTTTTGATCCCATTTTGAATTTTGCAATTGAGTCTCATTTATTGTTTTCTATTATAACATTTCCTATGAAATTACCATCTTAGTATTTTCTTTCCTGCACTTGCCAGGAGCAATATCTTCAGAGAAACTCCATAATGAACAGTAATGAAAAAAAAATCACAAAGGAAACCACTGCCTAAGCCTGCACTGACAATTGTTGTTTCATGTTCATGTTCTCTTTTAGATATCTTATTTTGCAGCTGTGTGGACAGCATCATTTTTCATCTGTCTTCTGTATAGACTTTCAGACACTTGACCCACACAATGTTTTGTTCAAAAACTCCATCAGTTAATCATAAGTTATTAAAGGCAAATATCTATTCTGATTGGATTTCTGTTTCTTAAAAAATACTATGATGGACTTAAAGATTTATTTGCATCCATAGCAGATGGAGGTGTAGAATCCTCCAGTGGTTAAGGTTATTTTCACATAACAGCACTCCAGGATCTTCAGATCCAAGATGACAAATATTAGCTCAAGAAGAGAGAAGGAAAAGTGCTGTTGTCGCAGCCTTGCTGTGACAGCTTACCCAGCTACAAGTGAAAGGCAGCCACCAATAGTACAAAAGGAGGGCTGCGGAGTTACAAAGCAAAGCCCCTAAGCACTGCAAAGGTTTGGGCACAGAGGAAAGCCACAGCAGTTTAAATCGTTCAGAAAAAAGAAAATAGCCTAGTGCTCAGAAAAGGACACATCTTACAGAAGTTTACAGCAGTATCTGGGGAACCTTACAGGGAAATTTGCTCAAAGTGAGTATACTTTATTCACATCACTATTTGATGTGACTGATGCGTGACTTTTGGACTACTCACTCGTGTTTCCTATGGCTGACTGAAGATGTATACCACATTACAGTGATCCATTTGGATGACAGCAGCACATGGGGGCTTCTCAGCAGGACCAGAACTCCTTATAATATGTATCAAACAATACTAAAATATACAAGCTTGTCAAGCACAAAGGAAAAGCCATACATTTAATTCCATAGATGTTATTGTAAGCTCAACTTCTGAGCTGTAAGCTATTAATATATATGGTCTTTCCTTCTCATATACACAAATTAAACACAGTGTTCCTAAATTGCATTTGCAAATATTTGCATGCACATGTGCAATTTCCTGAATTAGTTAACTTTATTACTTTTTCAGAGCAAGGATAGAGGGTTATGTTTAAAGTGCTGATGCAGAGAAGGTGAGAAAATTTATGAACCGTCTGGCATTAATTTACCTTACTACAGCGATCACAAGTTCTTCTAACAGCTCCCTGAAATCAATGGACTGTTGCAATTCTTATTCTGCTTTTAGCAATACCCCAACTATTGGAGAGAGGTTTCTGCCTTCGCAAGGTGGTGATTCCATTTCATTGCTCACAGCAAATTAGAAATATTTTTATGAAAGTTATTTAAAGAAGAAAATCAATAGTGACTTAGATTCTTGGCCACTTCAGTGAATTGTCAGGATTATTTTGGTGGTTTATTGCATTGGCAGGAGTGACTAGAAAATCTAGCAAAAAAATGCACAAAGCTTTCACACCACAGATTTTTTTCTTTCCTTTACTTTTTTCTTTATTTTTTTTCAAATATATGCCATATTTCTGCTTTTATAGCCATATCCTGATGCATAACATTATTAGAGAAAGGTCTGCATATTGTGCAGCTACTGTGAAATAAAGAGTTGCTAAGTATTTTGGGGTTTCATTTTTGTTCAATTTTTACTTTAAGTCAAGGTAGCCTATTATTAGGCATATGGATTTAGGAGCTAAGAAGATTAGCAGAAGGCAGACTTGTTTCATTAACAACGTACACATCCTTTTACCATTTAGAACTGCAGAGTTCCAGTCCTCCTTTCAGCACCTCATGAACCTGGACGGGTTTTTCACAGTGTGACTCCTAAGATGCTCTACACTCCTTTCTCTGAGATGTAAGTGACAGATGATAGGCATTTTCACATGACCTAGGAGGAGGCTTGCAATTTCCTTGCCATCTCTAACATACTAGTATTTTTATTAGACATACTGCCAAACCTGTGATGTAGGGCTCATGAAAGAAACTGGGAAGCAAACAGCCTATAATGTCATCAGATTAAATGTACTAGAATCTTTTTGACATATGACAGAAACCTTTTCTGCAATCAGTAGCACCTATTTTTTTTTACTTACTAAAGGTCATAGAAGTTTGTAAGATAGAACTAAAATTTCTGAAATATCTTAAATTACTTGCATTCAAATAAAACAGATAAATATTCCTTTTAGAAGGGAAAGAAAAATGATTTTATAACTTCAAGGTCAATATATTTTCTTTCGACAATGTGAAAAAGCAGCTTAGGTCCATGGCAGTAGTAATTATGTAAACAATTCATATAGTATATAGTATTTGAGACCCTTTATCTGACTGAAGCTCAGAATTCATGTTATTTCTCCAACAGTAGAGCTGACATATTCTTATCTAGGCTATTAGTGGTATCTTGGAGCCCTCTAGCTCACAGCTCCTTTGCGATATTTTGTGATCTATTACAGGACTGCTAATTGTGTTTTGAAACATTGATTTTAGGAAAGAGATGGAATGTACCGCATTAAAAAGCATTTCAGCCTTGGCAAAAATATACTCCACGTACTGGAAAGGCAGTCAAGATTGACTTGTACTTGCACCCCATGGGGAAAACATAAACACTTGTTAATTATAGAGGAAGCTAACCACCAAGGCAGCTGGGGATACAAATTCATATTTCCAAACAAAGAAAATTAAACATTTGCTCACACAACTCTGCTAGAGAAAGGGCTCTGCTGATCTCACTGCATTAAATGATCTATCTCTCCAGGGTAAACAAACAAGGCCGACAGTCCAGTGCCACTCAGAGCAGCAGGAAGGAAAAAGGCTGATTAAGTGGCAAAGTGTAACCTGCCTTCTCATGTCTGGCTACTTCATTACCCTTTGCACCCCCACTGTGAGGCCACATGGCTGCATCCTGGCTTGGCCGTCACACACGTGAATTGTTGAGGTTTCCTGCAATGTTTGTATTTCTTATTGTTCTCTTCAGTAAGAGAATATTCAAAATTAATTGAGTCGGGCAAGGAAAGCTTTTCAATCATCTTCAACCTGTATTCAAGAGAGGACTATGGTAATTCATTCAGTGCTGCTTATCCAGCATTTACAGCACAAAGGCCACAGACTCCATGCTTGCCAGCTTGTGCTCCCCATCCCTCCTCCCTTGCCAATATCCACAAAATGTCAGGGGGGTCATTGCAAGTCCCAGGGGCTATGCCCATAGAATGAAAAAACTTCAAAACACATTCCACTTAATTGTCAGCACAGTCATGCGCTGACAAAGATTTGTCCTGCGTCAGCTAGCTCCCACCTAGATAAAGTACCCAAGAATCTTTCACAGGAAAGCAAGGACACAAGAGAGCTCCTATCCACATTGTAGCTAGCAAACCACATGGGTGAGGCCACTGCATTTTGACGGAGACTTTAGCACATGTGTACAAGCCCTACCATTGGCCCCAGAAGCTGAGAGAGGCCCAGCCCCCTTACATGTATTACTGTAGATGCAAGAGCTATCAGTGTCTTTAGAATCTGAACCCTGCATCAGAAGGAGAAGCACCAGACACATCTTGACCTCCACCTTCACTCACTTACTTCGTGGCTGCTGAAAACACGCAAAAGCTAGACCTGAACCCAATTTATCTTCAAGCAGAGCAATAAACACTAAAATCATCACATCTACTGCTGTCCTTTGCATATGCAATTCTATTTCCACATAATTTTTACTTGTAAAACAAGCGCTTAAGAATATGAAGCAATTTTTTTTTTATGACTGCTGAAATGCTGTTTCTAGTGACAATCTATACAGCTATGTTGGAAGCAATACTAGAGGAGGCTGTTGGGCCTCTTTGATCATAATTGGAATATAAATAAATGTCAGTTTTACTCAGAAGCTTGCACTCTAATAGCAAAAAAATTCTAGCCTGCCGCTTATAGAACAGAAAAAGAAAGGTTTGAATTCAACCCTTCTGACAAATTGTTCTGTGTTGCTGTGTATGCTGAGTGAAAATACGAAGGACAGGGGAGAACTCTCAGGCTCAGTGAACAGATGTCACTGCATAGTTACTTTTTTCATATTTATATTATTCAGAAAGGATTGTAAAGCATAATATTAGTGCAGCTAGGCAACAGAAAAACTTGCTGAGTTAGCACATGGCTTATAATGCTACCTGGGTTGAGCAGAAGTGTCTCTGACAAGCTGGGCAGCAAAAACACATTGCAGTAGCTTATAGTGAAGCTGATATCACGGAATGAACAAATGCACTAGATTGAGAAAAGAATGGGAAAACTTGATCACTGAAACTCACCAGCAGACTCATCAGTTTTAGTATATATGTTTTAATTTATATGTTCAGAATGAGCCAGGCAAAGTAGCTGCATTAAGGTAACAAGAGATGGATTCCCCATGTTCCATTTTTCATTAAAAAAAAAAAAAAGTATTCCTATTGATTAAAAATTGAGGTAGAAGGGACAGGAGAGAAAATCCAAGGAGGGCATGAAGGAAATAAATAAAGGTCATGGACTAAACAAAGAGATTTTCAGAGGCTTGCATAAATGGACAGGATGCAAAGGTTTACTCTCAGACCAATTGGCAAATTATGTCTCAAGAATACCTGACAGAAGTATGAGTCAAAATGCACTGTCAATAATTAATTTTATTGTCCTGTGTTTTGTTTTTAAAATTGCAAAAACCTTCTTTTCACTTGACAGAGTAAAGCCAAGTGATCCCTACATCTCATCTGTTAAAAAGCTCACTCTGAATGAGATGATATGCAAAAAGGCCCTCCACTCTTGTGAGCAGTGAGCGAATAGGCAAATTCACAGAGAGGCTTTCATTCAGCAATCACTGGAAAAGCCTAGAAAATTGGGAATGCTCATAGTCATGCTGTAAGGAGAGAGCCTTTCTGGCAGACACCAACACAGACTTGAAGAGCACTACAGCGTTAAAGAATCTCCAGAATTAAACACTCTCAATAACCATCAGAAACAGAATACGTTTTTCTAACCTACACCCAGACACAACTGAGGAAGGCCTATCCAAATTACCAGAATCTGCAGGAAAAATAAGGCCAGAAATCATCACAGGCCACAAGCACAAATGTGTTTACGTTTATCACCATTATTAGCTATACGTATCTCTTAGCAGGAGGTATATTCTAGTTCCCCACTGTTACTACTTATGTGATTGTAATTGAGCTTGGGTTAAGTTACGATCGATAACACAAGTGACTGCGTGCATTAAGAATACAGAGACAATAATATGGTTATTCATAACAAAACAATACATAAAGAATTTGAGATAAGTGAAGGGAATATTAGTCACGTGTTCTACTAAAATTAAGGAGAAGTTTGTATTGACAGCATCAGGCTTTCATTATTAGCACATACGGTAAGATTTTCAGACCCCTTATATGACATTTTACATGTTGTATTGGGCTTATGTGGCAAGGTTTTGGTAGCAGCAAGAGGCATCTGTAAGAGTATTAGAAGTAGCAAGGAATCATTCTTAAAGAAATACAGCCTATGTGAAAGACCCATCTTGGAGCTGCTCATAAAGAACTGTATGTCATGGGAGCAATCGTACACTGAAGCAAGGGAAGAATGAGGAAGGAGCAGCAGAGACAAAACATTATGAACTCGATACAGCTATCATTCCCCATTCCTCAAGCCACACGAAGAGGAAGAGATCGAAACAGTAGAATGGCAGGAATTAAGTTGATACTGGGAAGAAGCTGGTGAAGGGTTATAGGAGGATATTTTTAGTTTTGTGTTTGTTTCTCACCATCCTACTCTATTCTTTTAATGAGCAGTAAATTAAACTAATCTTCCCCAATTCAGGACTGTCTTGCCCTATGCGCTAACTGATGAGCACTCCCCTTGTCCTTACCTTGACCCACAAGCTTTTTCTCTCCATGTCCTACTGAGGGAAGCAGTAAGAGAGCAGCTATATGAGTGGCTGGCAGTAAGCCAAGGACAAAATTGGCATATGTTTGTAAGAACACAGAAGAAAAAAGATTGTGAAAATATTGGCTGAGCACAAACAGTGCCCGTGTTCATCCTCTATCTTTTCCATATCTTTCAAAACCTAGAAAAAAGCAATAAAGCAAATGACAAGATCGTGTGCTTTAAGTTTCACGTGAGTATTTTGCAATCACAAATGGTCACAGTTTCTATTACCAACATGTGGAGTCATAGTTTAAAACTTGGTACCAACAGGAAAACTGAACTTGTACTGCAGCCCAACAGCAACTTGGTCCTCCAATATAGTTTTCAGCATGGCCTTTCAACAGTCCATTCATTCTTTGGGATATCAGACAGGGAAATGAGTTCAGGATTAGATTAGACACTAATCAGAAGTCACCAGTATTGCACAATAAATCTAGAAATATGTTTTCTTGTTTCCAGATATATGGCAGATGTGGGGTGATTGATTCTCCTCTGCATTAAAGTGAGCATGAGAGTTCTATGAAAGCTGGGAGCAGAGTTCTATGAAAGCTGAGAACATTACCCAGAAGAAGGATTTTGCTTTTGAGTGAACTTCATAGGTTTAGGGAATTTGAATTGAGCATAGCATTTGATGCATTAACTGGAGTGCTTGTCAAATGTAACGTTTTTAGAGCATGATGATGTCTTCATTAATCATGATGATATTATGTGTGTGATAACTGAAATGGAAAGAAAAGCTGAAGAGACCAGATTAAAATTACTTCAGACTCCCCACAGAAAGGAAGATGCTGAAAACTTCAGCTTTATGCTTTCCTCTTATAAAGATGCTAAGAAACACAAGGCCATGTGCTAATTTTAGATGGGATTTTTGAGTTTCTGCTGCTACTGCTATTTAGTAAGGACACTTCCAGTTCTAAATGGTGCACCTCTGTCTACATATTCATATTTGGTAACATTAGGCAATCAAGGTAAAATTATTTTGAGTTTTTACACATAAGAGACTGAGTCTTCTATTCCTCTAGCAAAACATGAGTAAGTTTTCTATATCATCTTGTCCTACTAACAGGACATATGCATAAATTATAACAGCTTAAAGGCCTGGCCTTTTGAAATTCTGATAGCGTCCATTTGCAGAATGTTCTTCGTTTCTTCAACCCACTGAAGAGATGTTCTTCTGTTCCCAGTAGGTCCTTTGACTCTTCAAACACACTCTTACAGTTTAGTTGCTTACCTAATGACATCGATGTTTCCATTTAACTCGTTTGTACTAAGTGAAAGGTCTTGTCAATAGGGATTTGATACATCTTAAAGTTTCAGTTAAACTTCTTTACCTTTTTAATGAAATAATTTCCTAATACTCCATCTTTTTAAAAGTGTCACGTTGAGCTGACAATAAATTGCTTCTTTTCAAGGTTTCAGAGATTTTTCCCAAGGTAGCCACAACTCAGTCAACACAGAAAATATTTTTGCAAAATGTTTGTGCAATTTTAAAGAACTGTAGGTCTCAGGAGTTCCTCACTGTGATGTTAAGAAGTGATTGGAATGTAGCTGGAATGTGCCCGACTTACATAATTATGAAAAAACACAGTTCAATAAAATTTTGTTAAAGGTTAGCTTGTCCAATACGCCTTTTGCAAAGCAATGCAACTGAAACATAAATCGTCTTCAAAAGACTTGAGAAAGAAGTTGCCTGCTAGAGTGAGCAGGAGTCATGTTCTTAAAGGGCAACTGTAAGAGCAGTTGTAGAAACAGGAAGTCTTGAGGGGGAGATTAGCCTGTGTGCTCAGCATTATCACGGAAAAGGCTGCTGACTGGTGCAATTTTACAGTCCCGCAAGAGACTAAAAACCAGCATGGCAGCTACTGATGACTTTCCTGGGAGCACAGGAGGCCTGCTGCACACTCCATTGTTACCAGGGGGAGGTGATTGCGCAGGTGGTTGCAGGAGGTACTTGTGGGCGGGGGAGGAGGGTCCCCTCCAGCTCTGTGGTGACCTTGGGCACAGCTGCAGTGACCCCACTGCTTTTAGGAGAAAGAGTTATGCTATCTGCCTCTCCATCAGCCAGCTGAACTCACCAGAGGCAAAGACCAGAGGGAAGCAAAGGGCCAGGGAGAAGATGGTGCTCTGTCTGCCACATCATGTCATGGGTTGCTGTCTCACGTGCCTTGGACTAGCTTTTCATATCATGCATTACGAACTGAAAGACTTTTTAACTGAACAGTTTCAATGCAGCCGAAAGGATTTGATGTTTTATTGATGATTCCTTGCAGAAAAATTTTGTGCTTCACCATTCTCCAAAATACTTTGTAGCATTTTACTGAACAATAAGGTGTGAAAATATTCTTCCTTCTGCTGCAAATTCATCTGATTGAGACACAGAAAGACCCTGTGATCCTAAATACAGTGTAGTACCTTACCTATTTCATGCGTCAGTGCCCTTATGCATGTCTCATTCCTCCAGCCACTCTGGAACCTTTTCTCTGTATACGAGCAGACGCAGTTATACCTTTGTTCCCTGCAGTAGTCTAATTCTAGAAGCAGCCATGGAAAAGATCTTGAAGCTTAGGCAATAAAATGTTTTTGTAAGCTTATGATCCTAACAAGATACTGCAACATACAGTTCTATTATTTCCAGAGTGTGAGCCTAGTGATGAATTTAACAAATTGTATCAGTCCAGCTTTAATTTAAAACTCCTCATCTGCCAGGGAAAACCCTTAGGAAGAAAATTTTTCAGCTTCTTGTGGCATAGAAGATCTTTCTCCAGAAGGCCAAAGGGGAAAGAAGGAAAATATCTTGACAGATTTAGTAAATATATATTCAGTAACAAATAATTAAATTAAACTCAAACCATGCAATTCATGTGGGCAAGTAATCTTGGATCTGAATAACAGGGATGCAAAAAAAAATCGGGAATTAATTCAGTTATGGCTCTGAAAGCTCAGTGTTATATATCATAATTTGATCACCCACCACAGCCCAAGAGGTGTCAGAAGCTCCAGGAGGGCTAGTCCCACTACATGCATCAGTTCCTAGCTCTCATCACTCAAAGGAAGGAGAGCTCAGAAGCTGTTATTCAAAATAGCTACTGTCTTGGACACCTACTTGTTCTGAAAGATGATATTGAAGCTGCAAAACATTATTTGAGTTCCATAATTTCTAGAGAAACAGGTGGAAATTGTGATGCTTTAGGACAGAGTCCTCAAACCAAGGTCTGGCACCTTGGAAGGGACAGTTAAACGGAGATGATAAGCCTTTTTTTGGCTTAGACATGATGATAAGACAAGCAATAAGCTATTTTTTTCTCTCCATTTTGTTTAAGATGAACAAAAAACTATAATGATATCTCTGTTGCGATATAAACACATGCCTCATCGCTGCTCTGACAGATGGTACTGCTTGAGCATAGACAGCAGATAAACTGGATGTGATTATACAAAAAGTCAGACGCAGCAAATGGTCGTTTGCATTCTTCCAACACATGCAGACTGTTTCTTCTTTGATAAACTCATATGTTAAAATAAAATGTATGACAATTTGCTCTGTGGATTTTCCATCCAATCAAATTTGGTAATAATAGCAAGTCCTTTTCTGCTGAAGATAACTGAAATACCTTCATTCCTTGCAACAGCTCACAGAAGCAGACAAGATTATTTTTGAGAGATTCTTGTTCGTATTCTGAGAAAACTGCTTAGCTTAGTAAGGTGCATAGCAAATTGAAAAACTCTGTATATTTTAGCCACTGAGTCAGAGAGGAGAACAGACATGATCCGCTTCACTGTGTTCTCATTAGAATCATGGAATCGTAGGAGTTGGAAGGGACCTCAAGAGATCATCGAGTCCAAGTCCCCTGATAAAGCAGGTTCCCTACACCAGGTCGCACAGGTAAAATTAGGTAAAATTAGGTAAAATTAGGTAAATTAGGAGCCAAGTACTTCCCAGAAACATACGTAGGCAGTTATTACTGAAACCAATGGGGATGCCTGCATCCAGGGACAGAGGTTCTTCCATTTTAGAAATGGGGTCTGAGAGAGAGGGAGCCATATGTTGGTTTGCTAAGCCTTGTGTGGGAAGAGAAGTAACACCTGAGCAACGTTAATTCAAAGGCACAGAATTTGAAACTTGCCTAACTTGTTCTGGTTCTGTTTGAATACTGGACATGTCTCAGAGTTACTCATGCTACTGATGTGCTTGTCTGCTTTCTGCCCCCAGGATGGCCAGCTACTTTCATCACTATTTAATGTAAGAAAAGAATCGCTAATCCAATCAAAGAGAAGAAAAAATACCAAATGAAAAGTTACATCCCTTCTGTTTGGGTGCTGAGAAGGGAATGTTCCTACTTTTCACCTGTATTACTACTCATTTCCAGCTAAGACATCAAACTGAATCCTTATAATGAAACAGATGTAGGATTTTATCACAACTATCTTCTAACTAATTTGCCTCCCACAGAGGGATTATTTCCCTGGTATTTCTCTGCTGGTTGACACAAACTTGACTGCTTTCAAACAAGAGCAGACTCCCATCCCCTTAGTTACTTGTCCTTTCTCTAAGGTCAGAGATTTCTGTAGTCACCTACCTCTATGACTGCAGAAATTTTTGCCCATTATTTCCTATAGCACAAAGTATCTTTTTTAATTGAGATCAGTGAACAACACAACAATTTCCAGACCAAGGACACTTACCATTTTCAAAAATGTAATTTTCCTCTTCTTTTTTTGCTATGTGAGGAGAGTTTCAAAATCTCTGAGTAGAATAGGTGGGAGGTATCTTAAAGAAGCCAGTTCTCAGAAGATATCAATGAATTTGCCTTTAGCCTACACTGAACAAAAAAAAAAAATGATGATTAATAAACCTGAGAGCTTATAACATCCATTTAGAAATACAAAAAATACATATTTATGTACATAACAGAAAGAAAAAGAGAGGAAATGACTAGAGAAGGAGAGAAAATTCATGTGGTCATGTGGTAACCAGGAGCTGCAGTAAAATGCTGCACTCTCCTCCAGGTGGTTTCCTCCAGGATGAGCTGTAGAAAAGTGTCTTGAAGTCTGTTAAATGAACAAAAGACTGCAGATTGATCTACCCAAGTCGTTTCCAACAAGCCAATGGATATATATGAGGAAAAAAAAGAGTAAGAAAAAAATACATTTTTAGGCAGCAGAAGCAGTTGTCTGTCCGGTTTCTAACTGATTTGCACCTTACAACGAAACCACTCTGTGGTTCTCTACTGTCTAATGAAAGATGATCAGTTCCCTCTCTGCAATAACACTGAGTGGGTCTGTACCCTTCTTCACGTTACAGAATCGTATGGCATTCACAGTAATTCAGTATGTTGCTTTTTCCAGTTTTTGTCAATCTGGTTGAAATTGGCAAAACATCGTTCAAAAGTTAATAGGGGTACTGACAGGCACAGGAATATTTGTACATACATAGGGGTAGCATGTAACTTTACAGGCTTTATTTCCTCCAGAAATCAAGGTAAAAGCCAGCTGTTGTCAGAATGAGTTTAACTTAATCTGAAAATAGATGGATAATCATAGTCTTCCTGAAAATCTTTTGCCCTATAAGCTGCTGGTTTATAATCTGTACATGGTCAAGATGGAAGTTCCGATTGGGTTTTGCTCTGTGAGAGAAAACAAAAGGACGAGAAAAGATGAGAGGAAGAGAACAAGCCGTGAGGAGCAGGTAGGTTCAGATCATCTGGGTAATAGGAATCAGGTCTTTTGAATATTCGTATGGCAAAACTTGATACGGGCTGCAGGGCATTACGTTCTCACTTTTGAAGAATCATATGATTTATATTATCCATTTGGTCACCTCACAACCTGAGGAATTGTGGCAAAATAAAAGAATTGAAAAATCCCACTGAAAAGTCACATTAGTAATGCAGGTGTCACAGGTGATGTTTGTTCTGTATGATTCATCCAAACACTAGCACTGTGGAAAGAGTTCTCAAAATAATACTTCTGCTTGCTTCCTTTGTATGTAAGGTAACTTAAAAAAGAATCCTATACTTTGTGATTTGATTTGTTACACTAAAAATAAATGTTAGAGTGTTAATTGTTCTGTAGTGCTTCTCTCCTTTCAGAGCTTTATAACAGCTACATGTGATTTTCTTTAATGTTTCCTGGGAAAATGGAAAGAAAGGATAAAAATCCTTTCTCTATGCAATAGCATAGATTTAGTTGTGAAGAAATACACAAGAAGCTGAAGAAAATATGTTTTGTTAACTCAATTATATGATACCTGGAAATGGGCTTTGAAAAAGAACTCCAGGTGGCTGAAATCTTGGACTGTCCTACTTGGTATGGTATCTCCTTAAAACCTTTTCAAATGTGGCAGGAATATAAACTTTAACATGATAACAGGAAGGCCCAGTACATAAACAAGGAATTTAAGGGAAACAGGTGATTCAGCACATTTTAATGTCTCTGTAATTACACTAAGAGTAATTTGCTCTCTGAACCTGAATACACCAACAGTCCTCTTTTAAAACCTTGAAGCCTTTTGAAAATTTGAAATCTGCTATCCATCAGCTACAGTTTTCAGTGGACCATGCCAAATGAAATCCAACATGTCATTTCCTAAAAGAATGTAAAATAATGCGATCTATTTCAATGTAATATAAAGCAATACATGGGAAAAATACTAAGGAAGCTGTAAGATGGTGTCCTTCACTGCCCACTCTAGAAAAAATCTCATGTACTATGCAAGATGAAAAACCTATTTCTGGTAGCTTATCTTCTTTATTAAATGCATTCCTGTCTTGCCTCCCAACTTTCCTCCCTAAGGCCTGGCACTGCAACTCTTAATTATGTGTATAGGGTAGCAAGGTCCCTGGATAAATATAATGAATGCAGCCCTATTTCAGCAGTCACTATCCAGGATATTTCAGTTGAAGCATATCACCATGTTACAATCAAATTGCACTTCTTCCTGTAAAAGAGAGAACGGAATATAACCTGTATTTAATGTGAATATATCCATACTCCAAAACTCTCGCTGTTTTACACTACTGAAAAAGTACCTGGGGTTAGTTGGTTATCAACTGGATGATTTCTTTTATCTGTGACTGTATATGGGAGGAATAACAATGCTTTATCTCTTCTGCTTATAAAGTAGTTCTTAGAGTCACCAGACATCTCTCTGACTGGTATAAAACTAGGTGCTTTGCCACAGCATCAAGAGTCTTAAGTGTCAATGCTGCCATCAATGGTAGCAACTCCTTTCAACTTTGTTTACATGGGCATGAAATTCAAGGTGAGAGCATGTTGAACACATAAATACATAGTGATAATTTACCATAGCAGGCAGAGGGAGATCGGAATAGGAGATGTGGCTGTGACAGGCAGTTCCACACAGCAGGTTTAGGATCTGCCCTGGCTGTAAGTAGCTGCAGCTATGCAGATGCTGGGAGATCTGGCCTCCTGCCTTCATACTGGTCATGTTTGCGTCCTTGAAACAAACCAACAAAGATATTTTGAGACAGAAAAAAGAACTCATTAGAGGAGGTTTAATCAGTTTAAAGGACTCAGAGATTGATTAAACAAAAGTTTCTTAATTAATATGTTGTCACAATTTTGATAAGAAATCTATTAAAATCTATTTAGAAGTGTCCTGGATTGAGAAGAATATTTGTACTAAAAGTAAGGTGTACTTCCAATAACCCTCTTTCCTGCTTAATTTTACAGCTGAGTGCTACTTGTACTGGAATCAGAAGTGCACTCACTGTCCCTCCTCATCTAAGTGTTTTAAAATTTACATGAATGTGTGACTAGGATCAGTGTTTCAGATCTGGGTGTATCTGAACACAGCAAACATGACTTTCTGCAGGAAAAAAAGAAAAATAACAAATTCAAGGAAAACCAAAATGCTTTTCTTTAAATTGTCAAGTGTGACCCGTTTGTTTTGCTTGCATCTGAGATTAACCCATGGGTCACTATCTCCAAAGCAATTTTAACTTTTTTGTTGTTGTTGTTTTGTTAGAACTATGTGGCTTTTATGTCGCCAACACCCAGAGGGAAAAGAGAAAACACAATTCTCATCAGTGCTCACTAATGGAAGAGATCACACTTTAAACTCATACTGTGGAGATGAAAGGTCATTCAAACATTTGAATGTGAGGTCTTTTATAGGAACTGTGTTGACTCTGAGTCTGATCAGCATTCAGTGCAACTACCTCTTATCCTGCTATCATCAATTCACACCCAGTCTTTGAAAGCTGAAGGAAGAAGGACAGATGTTTTGATGCAATCTTCTCTACGAAGGGCTTTGGAGGAAGGGCTTTAAAAAAAAAAAAAAAAAAAAGAGCATAGCTGAAATTTCAGATGGAGCTCAGATTTTCCCATAGAAGCTATTGAATAATACCTGTGAATGCGTACTGGGAAGGACTGGATGTTTAAGGTATCTCTAGTAGTGGGAAAAAGAAGGGACATAAAAAGGGGCAATCATGGTCTGGAAAATCAACAGGAGGACATGAGGGGCCATTTATCTCTGTCTCCTGAACCTTCTTCCAGACTTTCCACATGTGGGCTCCTCCAACCTCCAATATTTTTTCAACTAGTTTTGCACCTTAGAATACACAGCTTGTGCCATATTTCAAATCACACCAGACATATCTTCAGTTTCATGCTGAAAGATTACCATTCTATCCAACTACAAGACAGACTTCAGACTGTTTCAGAAATTTTGAACTGAAACCCACCTCCCCAGATACAAAATATTTATTATATTTCATGGGCATTCACTGTCTCCCAGAGGAAACCTGAGGTATGCTTGTTTACAGCCGGTTCATCCATGAGGGACAAATTCTAAGCCATATGAATGCACGACACTTCATGAAATCATGATTGGTCTCTGTTTCCTTTATTTATCAGTATGAACAGAGCGACTGAGCTCCTCCATGTTCTCAGGGCGCATTGTCGTTTAGATAAGTCCTGCTGTTCACATATTAGATTCAGAGTAAATATAGAAACTTTTCCCACATACAAAGTAGGGTTGAAACAGCAGCAATGTAAACACCCAACCAAATTACCAGGACTGACTCAAAGGGATTAACTAGGAAAGGAGAAAATGGGTAGCCTCCATAATCTCTTTAGCTGTAGTCACAGCTGAGCTGGAAGTAATTCTAACCACCTCCATGAAACTATTAAATATACTTCTGGTTTCCAAAACTGCCTCCAGCAAGTTTCATTCTTTGTAAGAGACATCCCTCTCCCTCTGTCTGCACCATTGTTTTCACACTCTCAGCATCAGAAATCTCTGCTCTACAAGTGCCAAGAGCACATGTGCATAACTGATTTTCCTTCAGTACCAATGTTGAGCAGAGACATGCAATGGTCAGATATTGACTTTTGCCTTAAGACTCACAGTCTACTTACATCCATTACCATATATTCCCCACACAAGAACCTCACACTGCAGCTTTCTTGTGATCTCGTGGATCTGTCAAGCACTATCTTGGAAATAGGTCTAGGCCCTCATATACATAATGCTATAAGTCCTCCATACACATCTACACCTCTGAACATACATAAAAGTATTCATAGATAAAGCCACTAGAATTGCCAAAAGCAGTGGGTGAGACTATTTCATGTGTAATTCTATCTACTAGAAAAATAAAATCTGCATAATTTTGATCATTAAGACCTAACATTCTTCATCTTCCTATTGTATACACAAATACAAGAAAAGAAAATGAGGCAGAAACCAGAGTACAAATCAAGAACTAACTTGGCTGAATACAGGGCTAGATAATGAAGATGTCATGCACTATAATCAACAATTCACACTGCGTGAACTCCCAAATTACTGATCTGAAAAACAGTGTAAATGCATTTTTAATAATGGCAAAACTGCTGACAATAAAACACAGAAGACTGGCTTGTAAAGCTTGCTCTCTTAGGTGAAAGGGGTGGACAGGCTCACTTGTCTATTGACTGCATGACCTACAAAATATATTCGACCATATACAAATTCTGGAGAGGTACAAGAGACGATTGTTGGAAGAAAAATTGAAGAGTATTCACTTATTGTTGGCAGCACACATTAAAAAACAAGGTTTTGAAGAGTAGACAAAAGAAGTGCTGCTTTCTGCAACTGATGGCACGAACTGTGAAATTAGTGTTCTTTTCCTCAGCTATTCAATCTCATGTACAGTCTCTGAATATGAGACTTACGAATGACACTGACATGCCATTCAAGTTGCAAAAATAATGGAATTGATGTCAGCACCTACCTACCAACCTCCGCTTGTGTGACTGGAATTTCTAAAAAACTTTTGTTCAAACTGAGCATTTTCCCAAGGAAAGTTAGAAGAAATTCAAAAGTATGTACAATGCCTGACAAAGTACCAGCAGGTGCAAGAAGAGGTCACTCTAATCATTTATTTGTGATGTGAGATTTAATTTGCAAGCTGAATCAGCAAAGCAAGGACTTTCCTGACAATGAAAGTATTCACATAAACTTTTGTAAACCACATATTCAGAATGGTAAATCCATGCTTGTCTGAGTGTGAGTTCACTAAATCTGTTTATCAAAAATGTAATTAACTTCTCTCCTGATTAAGTCAACATCATGTTGATAATAAAAAAAAATGGCTTAATGTTGTTTATCTGGTAAAAATCAAATCACCTAGAAGACTTGAAAAAGTCTTGAGAAGTTTGGATAACACATTCCATTTTCATAAGTCAAATATAAATCATGGTCAATTTATGCAGTTAGTGAAGAGTTGAAGAATTTATAATTTATAAACTATAAATTCTGATTGTACAGCAGCAAGATCAGCCTATGAGCTACTGTCTATTATTTTGTGTCCTCATTTTTTCAGGAAATTTCATGTTCCGTAGTAGTCAAAAGGATTAGTAATTCTCTTCATTGAACTAGGTTTCACAGTAGGCATTTTAGGTACTTCACCATCCTGGTTTACAGTCTGATCATGAGCTACTAACTTCCGTAGCCACAGAACAGATCAAGAAAAAAAAAAATGATTGCCATAAAATGGATATTCTGGAAAAAATGGAACCTGAAACAATGCCATACCTTTTTACACCCCAGATCTTGTCCCAGGAAAAGACTGACTCAGAGTGTTGTTTGCTAAATGAGAACCTGACTTCTGCAAAAAGATAACTTCAAACTCTCAGGCTTTAAATGTTAAAATTAAAAAGCAGAGCTCTTATTTTTTGTTGTTGAAAGGCACAATTTGATGGAGTACTGTTTCCTCCAGTTGAGAATAAAAAAGAAATCATTTTACTTCAGTTAGACACTGAAAACCAAAAGCGATGTGACATTAAGGCTCTAGCAAATTGTCTTCTGCCACCAGTATTAGAAGTTTTATTTCTGTCTACTGTTGTTTATGGAAAGATAAAATGATGTTTTAATATAATGAATGCTAGTACTGGCAGATAATGGAGAAATTGAGCTCATGAAGGTGTCAGAAAGGTGGTGAAAAGTTTGGAAACTCCAGTGATGGTTGAATGGCATGGCTTGACAAGGATATATCTGTCCACTGGCACTCATTAAGCTGCAAGTAGCACACAACCATAAGAGAATTATTATTGATCACAATGTAAGTTGAAATAATTTATCAGTGATTTTATTCATCTCTGTTCTTTGCTACCTAAGAAAAACAAACACTGTTCAAATGTTTTTTGTCAACACTATTCTAATAATTCAGCAGTTGTCTGGTATCATTGTTTGTTAAAAGAGAACTAGCTTATTGTTTATAAATCAGTTACAGACCTCATTTCTAGTCAGCCCACACCACTTTCAGGAAAGATAAGGGAACAAAAGGACCCTAAAACCACAGGAGCTGGATACCACCTTTCACGTAGGTGAACAATGAGCAGTGCAGCCTATTGGGGTAAGCCCAAGGACCTTTGCTTGTACAAAATGAACTGAGCAGTTTCTAAGGATCTGGTGAATCTGTGCTGTGGTTCTCATTTTTGGGAAGCTGAGAACCAAACCCAGCAGAAGATCTGTGTTTGTTTTGTTTTGTTTTTGTTTTGTTTTTGTTTTTATCCCATTCTGTGTCCATCTATTTTGATCCCAACTTTGGTTTCCACATTGTTCTGAGGTTTCCTAGGCTAGCCTTGAGCTCAGAGCTGACCACCTAGCTCTGGTCAGAATCCTCAGTAGCTCAAGCAGTTTCCCATCACCCTGCTCTCCTCTCTACCTGGGGTCAGATATCTCACTGATGCTGGGCCTTTACACAAACCACCTCACCTGCACATAGGATCTATTTCCTATGTAAGCTTGTGAACTCCTCACACTGTTTTGTAGGGAAGGCAGGGGAACAGTGCTACAGATGGGCTATTTTGTAATGTTAAGAGGTTCTATTGTATTTTCTGGGTGAAAGAGTTGAAGGAAGGGATGAATAAGTTGCTGCAGAGTTCTGTGATGGATAGAAAAATAGATACAGCTGAAAGCCAAACACTCAACCAGACACAGCATTCCCTGGAGCTTTTCACATCCCTCATGTTGTTAAGGGAAAAAAAGGAGAGAAATCTCTTCTCTGCTACAATCCATACCCAAATACTGAATGTTCCTACTTTGGAAGTGCTCCCTACCAATCTACTTTCATGGCAACATGGGTTCCAAGACATGCACATACTATAGAGATAGATTTTGGTGGACATGGCTAACTGCTTTCTCAATGTTTTCTACAGCAAAGACAATAACAGTAGCAGGAAGACCAGAGCAACTATATTTATCACCTTGGGTTCCAGAATGTGGCTCTAAAGCTTCACATACATTGCATCATTAAACTATTCAACATTAAGAAAGGAATGTTCAGAGTCTTCTTACGAGGATGTGATAACTACTTCATATTCAGTTCAAGCTGATGTTTACTTGTGTAAATGTTTAAGACCCCTCAGAAGTTCTAAAAGGAGTTGTTATTTGAATCATAGCGAAATGACAATATATAGCCACGGTGTGAACTTCAATTGTAGTATTCATTTTATGAACTTGAAATAAAGACATTTTATTGGGTTAACAAATAGGTCCCGAACTGTTAAAATACTTCATGAGGGGTTAATATTAAGTCCCAGAAGGAACTTAAAATATGAACTTTAAATGTAAAATTAAATGCTCTTTGAGAATAAGTCTACTTCTTTGACTTAGCTCATTGTCACACATTGGCACACTGACACAGGCTGGTAGCAAACAGTGTACAGGAGAATGGCACAGTGAAGAATAGCTAGTCAAAAATTTCAAAATATCTACTGTCCCTTTAAGGACAAAAATAGTACCTTTTACACTTCACAGGAAGTGAAGAAGCCATCCTGGACATGAACAGCAATTGTGGAAGAGGTTTTCCTTTTGCCAATTATTGTACCATTCATATTTTTTATTGTGTTACTAAGTAAATTACTGAGTAGATTGCTAAGTAGATTACATTATTTTTCAGGCTATTTGCATCTAATCGTTCCTTTTCTTTTGCAGCTAATTGTTCCTGTTCTTTTATTCAAATTCCTTGTGAGTTCTTCAGTGAGTTCCCATACAGGAGCTGTTAAATCTTCCTTGCTAGTATTTCAATGTAGAAAACAGCCCTCAGTTACCAAACACCTTATGCAGACAAATACATCAGTGATTTATCAAAAGTGGTGCACCAGCATGTTAACACCATCCTAATGGATACCATGGTTACTGTAGAAATTTAGTGTCTTACTGTAGAAACCACAACACATGTGCTTTGAATGCTAGGCTTTGTTTTGTGAAGTTGTTTTTTTTTCCATTTATTAAGCAGAAACTCAAGATGTCCACCAAAAAGTACTAGCCATCTGACTTTAAAATGCACTAATTTTCCATGACTGTTATCAAAGTTGCCTAACTACATCTCAAAAAAAAATGGAGCAGGGCATCTGCCCAGCCTATTTTGTAAGTGACACTGCAGTCATACACATTAATTTTTGGAGCATACAGTAACAAGAGGCACCGGTAGGCTACCATTTGTCACTACTGGTGTAAAAAAACAAAAAAAAAAAGGTAAGTTCTCTTTTGTTCATTGACACAACTGCTCTGTTTTGCTCCTGTGAAGGTGAGTTTATCAAACTGATCCAACAAGGTATAATCTTAAAAATTCAGCTTTATAATTACCAAGTCATTGGTCTAACCCTGGCTGCACCACTATAACAAAAAATGTGAAGATTTTGCAATCAAAACAGCATCTGTATAGATTTCTGAGTAACTTACAAGAAGAAATACTGCATTACAAGTTTGCTTTAGATTTTTGCAGCTGAACTGAAATGGATGTAGGAAAGACTTAATAAAAAGTGTAAAACCATTAGGGACCTGTAAAGCCACGTATAAGAGTTGAAGTGGAAAGCCTGACAAAAGGTGGTACTTTATACACATACAAATAAATGGTGGGAAATTTACTAGCATTTATCATCAGAAACAGATTAGATTTTTCCTGCAAAATAGTCATTCAAAGCATGATTGCTTGGCTGCCTAAATAAGATTACTTCAGTCATTATAGACAGCTTGTCTTGCAAGCAAGAATTAGAAAAAATAAAACCTGTTTCTACACTTCAGAAAGGAATACAGTAGGTGCCTTTCAGAGCCCTCTGATGCAGTACAATACGAACTTCTTGGTTAAGGCTAATGATACCATGTTAGAGGACTTTTACACAAAGCTCAAGGTAAAAATAGAAATATAATGCATTTAAAGGCTAGAAAATCACCAGCATAGAATAACATGCATTCCTCTACTACATTATTACACTAAGTTCACCGAGGCAAGGAGCCTTTAGGTTAATGAAACTAGAAACATAAGAAAGTTCCCAGCAACGACTGAGCTGATCTCCATACATGGACTACAAGCTTAGCCTCAAATCTCCTTATTCAAAAAATTCATGTTGCCCTCTACTGACACTACTATGACAGTGAAGCAACAGCAGTCTACTGATGAGAAAATTATAATGCTTTGTTAGTAAGCCTGGGCTCCAATTGTAAGCCAACTGACCATGTCCCTACTGCCAACTAGAAAAGTTTAAGGTGCAATTGCAGCTACCAATACCAAGTATCAGCAGATAGCTCATAGCCACACTGCAAACACCTACAGAAATTTGGTCTCAGAAAGAGCCAGTTGGAATGGTCCAAAGCAGATAGAGGTTCAGTGCTGAGAGTCACTCTTTCAACTTTTTCTGTTTAACTGTATAGATGTAGCTGTCACTAAAACAATCCTTATTGCAGTAACTGTCTGAGCAACAAGTATTATTTGCTTAACAGACTTTCAAGATGACCTCTAGACAACCATTTCAGAAACTGTGATGCTCATCACGCGTCATTGGAAAGGATTTGGTGGTTTGTGTCTCTTCAAAGAGAGAAGAGTTCGCTTATTACTAAGTCTGACCAGAAAGATGTTTGTTTTCTGAATTCTGGTATTTCCACTCAATCTACTGTTAGATGGTACTTGTGAAGTGATTATATAAATTAATAATACTGTTCTTGGCCATAATTTGACTCCTTGTACATCTTTTCCTATTATGTAGATAAAGGCATTTTATTATTTATTGTTAGGCAAGTTCATCTACTTTTACAGTTTGAATTAAGAGTGGTCTAAATAATTAGATCATTACTGTTTCCCTAATGATCTAATCTGTTTCAAGTGTAAATACAAGAGAAGGAAAGCAGATCACTCTAGGTTTTGTTGAATTGTTAAAGACAAAACATGAAATATTCTCTAGCCTAATTTATCTCTTTTTTTCAGATAAAAATGAAATTGGCAATAGTTATACTTATGGCAGACATGTGTTCATTAAAATATTTTGCTGCTCCAACCCTGATCTCATCAAGTACATTGAGAAGTAGGTCACCTGACAGGTATTCTCTTTTTCTTTTAATTGAAATCAATGATGCTGACCCTGGCAGGCAAAACTAATTAGATCATTAAAGAAGAAGCAATGTTTTTAATGATGAGGTATCTTCTATTTGACTTGGAGTTCTTGCTAAAGAAAATGAGTTTGAATCCAGTATATGGGGGGAGTTGCTCCTCAGTGACCTATGAACTTTGAGGAAAAAATATCACAGTGCTTGAAATTCAGCCTTTTGTTATAATCACCATTTCCAGAAAGCTTACTATTGACCCCAGCACATCTTAGAATCACCATGGTTGGAAAAGTCCTACAGGATCATCCAGCCCAACGATCCACCTATTACCAATAGTTCCCACTAACCCATGTTCCTCAACACAATGTCTAAACATTCTTTGAACACCTCAAGGGTCGGTGAGTCCACCTCCTCCCTGGGCAGCCCATTCCAGTGCTTTACTACTTTGCAGAGAAGTATTTCCTAATATCCAGTCTGAATCTCCCCTGGCACAGCTTGAAGCCATTCCCTCTCGTCCTATCACTAGTTACAAGAGAGAGGAGACCAACCTCCAGCTCACTAGAACCTCCCTTCAGGTAGTTATAGGGAGCAATAAAGTCTCCCCTGAGCCTCCTCTCCTCCAGACTGAACAATCCGAGCTCCCTCAGCTGCTCCTCATAAGGCCTGTGCTCTTCTCCACTAAATGTAAGTAAAGCCAAATCCACAACAAACACTGTTTCTCTTGTGTTATGACTGAAGTTAGCAGTCTCACACTACAGAACAGTCAGTCAGCTGCGCTGTTCTACAAAATGCCATCAACGTCCCATGGAAAAACTGACTTAGTATGAATTTTAGAAGGACTGGATCAACAGGTAATGCACAAAGCTGATCATAACAACGGCAGTGGCTGGTTTTGTGCAAGAGAAATAATCCAACAAACACAGATCCATCAGGAAAACTTGTATCAGGCACCTAAATAATATTCAGATTAAAGGAAGATAACCACATGTATGAAAATCATAACAAGGGGATACATAGTTAATTCTCAGATATTAAGGGAATACATGTCGTTCTTTTAGATCATGAGAGACTAGATAAAATTCTGCCATAATAGAAATTTTCCTCCATGTCCTTCAGAAAAGTTCCTGAGAAATAGGTGATAGTGCCCTTACCCCAAAAACTTCCAAGAAGTTCTTCACCAAAGCTAAAAGAAACTGTAATCTTACTTTATACTACTGGATAATTACAATAATTTTCTGTTCATTCTGCTGCCCTGGAATAATAAATGTGCATAGTCCAATCACATTTTATGCATAAAATGTAAGCAATCAACACAGTTTAATAACTTTTCTAAAAGTGAAGGGATTTTCACTGTTTTTGAAGAGAATCCATAATTACACACTCATTTATGCAAAATTAGCTCATCTTGTAAGAGAGTGGTTATTACTGGAATGAAATGTATCATGCTAAGTAAACAGCTATAATAAGATTGGCACAAAACCCAAACACATTTCAAAGATAAATGGTTATAAAAAATAAAATAAAATGAACATATCTTATGCCTGGTTTTAGAAATACGCTCCTGCTATTAGTTACAAAACAAATAGCCGTGATATATGTAAAGTGAAGGAAAACACCAGAGAAGGCAGGAACAGGTTCAATGTGAATACATTATTAAGAGACCCATAAGACAAACTATGAAAAATCAGACACGCTTTAGTAGGAAGTTATTTATTATGAAAATGCTGCCAAATGTAATGTATATATTTATTCTGTGCTGAGTAATTGAAGAGCAGTCGGAACCAGAGCTGCTTAATCAGCAGAGAGTTTGAACACAGAATTTGTGCGCCTGAATGCAGGCATCTAATGCCATAAGAAGAATGGCTGAGTGATACAGAACAGGACCTCTGAAAGTATTCCACCTTTCTGGAATGGCTGCTGTTCTTAAATATTGCAACATGGGATATTTCAAACTGCACGTTATACCTGACCTATTATACCTGACCTATTATAATATATTATATTATACCTATGTGTGAGCACCCAAGCCAATTCTGAAAGATAACATTGAACATGCTCTGCCTGTATAAGCAAACGGATACTGTGAAATAAAGGAGACTGCTTAACAAAATTTGAAGCTCTACTTCATTGCCTTTTATTACTTGGTATTATCATTATGTTTGTTTGGTAAAAGAAGATGTGGAGAACTGTATCTTTAGGAAGACTTGACCTGGACCAGATGGAAACATGTGCAATACCCAGAAACTCATTAGATCTCACCATAACAACGCATCATGTTACAAAAAGATGTAAATGTCCAGCTGAATCATGCCCAAAGTTTACTCTGGAGAAATGCGATTGATGCTAATGTGGAGTTAGGACAACTAACTCAAAGCCCGTGGAAAGTACATCTGTATTAATACTCCAAAAGAAGCGAAAGATAAATAAATTTCTAACTACTATACTGAAAATACCAGCCAAAGTTATGGTTATTCATAAATATTTTCAAAACGACATCAATAATAAATACCACTTTATTTCTTCCCACATCTGAACCTGTAATGTTTTATTTTGGAAAATTAGATCTACCTACTCCAGGAGGGCAGATTATTCCCTAGATACCAATGAATGAGCATGGTAGAAAGTGATCACTGGGGCATGCCAGGGCTGGGAAGGCTCTCTGGTGCGTGGATCCTCTTGCTTTTACAGGACAGAAAAGTCTAAAATGTCAGAAGGCATATTAAAAAGTAATTTTAAATCTTTTTTGGGGGAGAAAGAATGAAACTCCCACCTAAGTCAGTCTTCTGTATTCAGTCTAACCAGGGCCAGAACTGGCCCGATGCTCTTCAGAAGTAACTAGTATAACTAATGGTTGTAAAATATCTTACACTGCAGAGTATAAAAAACAACTCTGACTTCTTCAAACTGAAGACAGTTGCTATGCATTTAACCTGAAGGTTGGTCCACAGAAATAGAGCCATTCACTTCTGTTCAGCATTTTTACTTTGACTGAGACTTTTCGAACTCTGTTTCACTCGCCTCCCACTTTAGTTGTTATCTTGGACATGCAGGTGTCTCAGGATATCTCTCTGGCCCCGAAGTGCAAGTTCTCAGAATCACAGAATCACAGAAACATAGGGGTTGGAAGGGACCTCTAGAGATCATCGAGTCCAATCCCCTGCCAAAGCAGCTCCCTAGCCCAGGTTGCACAGGTAGGCGTCCAGGTGGATCTTGAACATCTCCAAAGGAGACTCCACCACCTCTCTGTGCAGCCTGTGCCAGTGCTCCGTCACTGCACTGCGAAGAAGCTCCCACACACATTTGTGCAGAACTTCCTATGCTTCAGTTTGTGGTCATTTTCCCTAGTCCTATTGCCACACACTGCTGAGGAGAGTCTAGCTTCATCCCTTTGCCCCCTGCACCTTAGATATTTATAGATATTTATAGATGTGGATCAGATCCCCTCTGAGTCTTCTTTTCTCAAGACTGAACACATCCAGATCTCTCAGCCTTTCCTCATAAAGGAGGTTTTCCATGCACTTTATCATCTCTGTAGCCCTCCTCTGGACTCTTTCGAGGAGAACCCTGTCTTTTTGTACCGGGGAGCCCAAAAATGGACACCATACTCCAGGAGAGGCCTCACCAGGGCAGAGTAGGGGGGGAGGATCACCTCCCTCCACCTGCTGGCCATGCTCTTCTTAATGTACCCCAGGATACTCTTGGCCTTCTTGAACACCAAGGCACACTGCTGGCTCATGACCAGCCTGTCATCCACCAGGACACCCAGGTCCCTCTCCTCAGAGCTCCTCTCCAGCAGATCATCACTCAACCTGTACCGGTGCATGCGGTTATTCCTCCCTGCACTTGCTCTTGTTAAACCTCATCCATTTCCTTTCTGCCCAACTCTCCAGTCTGTCCAGGTCTTGCTGAATGGCAATTTCAGAATTTAAATTCTGCATATGTGAAGCTAATCTGATGCTCTTTGTTTGGAAACACTTACTAGTTTCAGAATGGCTCAGTGTGCATCAAGTTGCTGCATTTCAGAATCTCGCATTTAGATACAAGTGTTCTGACTACACTGTTGCTCAAATTAACAAGTATTATTTATTTCTGAAAGCCATGGAAGACAAACCAAGGTGAAAAGCCTTCTTTTCAACACAAAGCATTCCTCTTCTATTTTTCAGACTAGACTTTGTTTTGTTTTACTATTTAGGAAATGCTGGAGACTTATTGTCTCAGTCTATGCCAGCAAGATATTATCACATTGTAGATTACAACAACCCTCAGCGTGTTTTTTGTTTATGCTAGTTTTATAAGCAATGCGAGAAGTCTGTAAAGACCTTGACAATTTTAGAAATTATAATGAGAGTTCTGTGACTGCCTTTGTGCTGGAAAATCATTACCATCTCCCTTCCCCAGGAACACTTGTGTAACAACATATAATGAACCATTCTCTTCTTCTTTCTTGCTTTAAGATTTCTCTGGTATGTAATGTTATTAAAGACATGGTCTGAAAGCATGACCCACATTAATCACCAATAGTTCTGATGTGGACAAAGTAAAAAATAGAAATACAAAGATATTTTTCACAGCTAGATAGAAGAACTGCCTTCTCCTCAGGTAGGTCCAAATGTCCCTCATCTAAATATGAAACAGGAAAAATCCGTAAAATCTGCTTCTGAGTCACTCTTTTTTACATGAGTAGCTAATGTATTGGAATACAGATGGTAAAAGACAATGTTTGTATTTAATGATACAAAAAAAATATCTTTGTTCATATTTCACCCTCCTGCAATATTGTTCTTACAGGTACTGGGCATGAAGATGCTAGTATGAATTACAGAACATATAGAATCACAGAACTGTAACTTTTTCTGTTCATCCATTCAGCATGTGTTGTGCTGCAGAGCTACAGAATCCTTCCATTTGTCAGCTGAGTTAGATATATTGTCTCTTAGATGTACTCATTCATTTTTCATCTTTACCTGTAACTTATGCTATTGCAGTCTGCAAAATGTACAGCATGGTAGAACTGCCTACCCATAAGGTGAACACACATTGTATAAAACAAACTGTTCTATTAATAAAATAAATGACATATTTTGTTAAATAAAATAAATAAACAGTTCCACGCACTGTGAATGCAGCCCATCACCACCCTACTGTACTTTGATATGTAAAGACTGATGCATATTTTAACCCTAAATATATTTGTCAGCTGCTGGAAAATCAAATCAGAAGCCTGATTATGATCTAGGACTAGTTTGTTGGTGAAGATTGTCACGCCCTTCAAAAGGATCTGAAGCCTCAGATATCATTATAAACATTAATCCAGGCAAAACAATAGATGGAAAGAATTAATGATGTCATTGAATAGAATGTTTCACCTCAACCTCTGCTGAAGTGTTTATTCTTCACAATTTGGTCCCCACATACGGGGACCAGTTTGGGAAGGATGGTGCTGTGAGAGGGACCCATGTGGAGCAGGGGCTGAGAGTTGCCATGTGCAAGCAACAGAAACAGAGCATTACAGACTGACCACAGCCAACATTGCCCATTTCCCTGTTCTGCTCACGGGGAAGTGTTAGAAGAAAGCAGGTGGGAAAGGAAGGTGTTTTTAGTCTGTTTTTAATTCTCACTGCCCTATTCTGTTATCAATAGGCAATAAATTTCATTATCTCCCTTATGGTTAGTCATTTTTTCCTGTGACAGTGAGCAATCTACCTGTACTTATCTCAACCCATGAGCTTTCTCACACTATTTCTACTGCTGAGCAGGGGGAAAGAGAGGACAACTCGGTGGTCACTTGGTGATCAGCAGGTCACCCCACCACAATGGCACTAATAGCTTCAGGCTGTTTAATATACTGACATCTTGAGCCCATAGATCTGTACAGTCTTGGCACTACTGGCACCAGTGCTTTTCTTAATAGGAGAGCAGAGCCCAGCAGGATAAAAATAAGTAGCTTTTGATTCTCATGGATCTAATAGAAACAGACATGTATGCTGTGAAAAATTTAAAGGGAGAAAATTTATTTTGAAATCCCAGCCCCATGGAAATCTGCATTCCCCATTAACTTGAATACTGGAACTCAACTCAGCTGTTTCTCTCTTTGGTTCACCAGAGATGTCCACACTTCCTATGACAACAGCTAAAGTTCTTACCCCTGGGGCAAGCCCATGATCCTTCTTTATCCTTGTCCTACGTAACCACTGCTGGATGCTGTCAAAGGCAACGTACAGAACTAGACAGCCCTTTTGTCTGAACGAAATGTTCTTATGTTCTTAGAAGACAAAAATGCTGCATGTTCTTTAACACACCATTAACTCACAGGAATAGTTATCTTGCATCAGCGTAGATGGATTATCCTTGTCCAAGAGATTTTAATCACACTACAAAGGTACAATTAATTTAATGGACGTACTCTGGTACTCCGCTTATTCATGTATCTTTTTAGATCTGCGGACAGCTCCTGTGGTTCTTAATGACACATTATGCTGAGCTACTCTGATCTTTCAGTCAGGACAGTTTGGGAACACATTTGTCTTTCTGGACTCACAGAGGAAATTATAGGATGGCATTAGTGGACCATTAGCTCTTGAGAGCAACTTAGCCAATATAAATGAAAGTGGCATCTGAGCCCAATTGGGCAGATTAAACTAAATAGGAAGCATCAGCACACTTAGGTGAAAGCTAAGGATGGGAGGATTTTGACAGTCTACAACAGAAACATTGCACTGAGAACTCATGAGACACTAATAGTTTTAAAAATGAGAATTGGCGAAAATCTCTTTCCTACTCAGAGAAGAAAACACAGCACTAGAAGGAAATACATGGATCACAGTAACCAAACCCTTTTCCTGCTGTGATCCATCTGAAAAGCAATTAGCTCATTCACTCCCATCATTCTTATTGCAGTGCTGTTACAGGGTCTCTGCCTCTGATTGCTGCCTAATTGCAAGCCTACATTTACTCATAGATCCTGTATACACAGGAATGAAAATGTCAGCACTGAGAGTTGTGACTGTTAGCAGCTTGGAAACAAAAGGTCTTTTGCTTCTATCTGGGGATCCATTGGCAGATCCACGTCATCATCTGCAAGCAAAACATTTCACATATGGCATCGATGGTAATGTCAGTGATATACCTTGTGCCTGATCTCCGGAGACCTACATGGAGACATAAACTGAAGAGTGCATGAGCTGAGGAGTCTTGGTAGAAGCATTTAACTGCAGCTGAAATCCAGAGTATGTTTTCTCAGAGATTTAATAAACCTGATCACTTACTCAAGGGCTGACCCTCCTTCATCTCTTTTGCATGAACAGAAATTCATCTGCCTGGACAGCAGTGTGGCAGTTCTCACTTCATCTGGGTCTGACACGAGGACTACAGAATGGGAAAAATGCAGGAGACTGTGGAGACTGAAGGACGGCAGAGATTCTGGTTTTGTCTCTCACTTAGGGCCAGTGGATCAGTTTTCTAACTGTCACTTATTTGATCTGAATATCGTTTCTTCTATATGGTTGACTGCAAGATATATGGGTTGCCTGCTAGATAGGCAAGAATGGCATGTCCTGACTAATAAAAGTCACCAAGTGCTGCAGAGAAAGCAACTGGGAAGGCAGTCAGAAACAAGGACCTATTTCTTACCCAGCTGATGACCTAGAAAAAGAGATTTTTCACCTCTTGCCACTGTTTCACTACTTGTCCATTCAAAACCTTCTCATATGTATCTATTGAGTTTAAATTAAGCATTGAGAGCACTTAGAGGATTATCTGGTAAATAAAAAAGATATATAAAGGGAGAAAAAAATCCTTAGCTTCTTTTAAAGGAGACAAAGAGCTTTAGGTGCCTGTGAAGATATACAGAAGGTAACTCAGGCCACCGAAGTGGTAGTCTGCTCCTCTTGGTTAAAGGTATAGGAACTCAATCAGAGAAGCAAAGATTCTGTACTTCTTTAAGATTAAACCCTCTTAGTAGCTATGTGGCTGTTTTTTATGAAGTTTTTGTTGCTCCTGCATGACAGGATAGAGCCTAGAGCATTTGGCCATGAATTAAATGAATCTTTTATTTTTTAAATTTAAGCTATGTCAAGCATGGTTGGAGCCTTAGCAATTATTCCAGGAAAGTTCCTTGTAGCCAGACTGTCAGTGCCTGCTCAGGAAGGAAAGCATAAATATAAGCAGTTGCTCACCCAGTGGCTGGAAGTAGGAAGCTGTGCAGACAGGAATGCAAAAAGTCAGGAGCAACAAAATATTCAGGTGAGAGGGAACCTGACCAGTGAAAAAGCAATACTGGAGTCCCAAATCTACTTCCCACTTCGTGCCTTTACTAGTGAATAGGGCACCCCTGGCATCCCCAGCACAAGAAAGATGTGGAGCAGTTGGAGTGGGTCCAGAGGAGGCTCACAAAGATGACCAGAGGACTGGAGCACTTCTATGAAGAAATGCTGAGGGGGCTGGACTTGTTCAGCCTGGAGAAGGCTCCAAGGAGACCTTATTACAACCTTCCAGCATTTGAGGGGAGCTTATATAAGCAGAAGGGAGATTGACTTTTTACAAGGGCAGATGGTGAAATAGACAAGAGAGAACTGTTATAAGCTAGCAGAAGGGAGATTTAGGTTAGATGTTAGGGGGAAATTTTTACTCAGAGGGTGGTGAGGTGCTGGCACAGCTGCCCAGAGAAGCTGTGGTGCCCCATCCCTGGAGGCACTCAAGGCCAGGTTGGATGGGGCCCTTGGCAGCCTGAGCATGTTTTCTCCCAGCCGTAGCCATTCTGTTATTCTGTGATAGTACCTTGGTATTGAAGACCAAATTCACTCTTTTGGCATTCTCTAACCAGAATACAAGTAAGGAAGGGATGCTTTTCTCCTTAAGTCCCAGGCTTCTGAGCAAGCTCACGCCCCCAGACATGGGTGCCAAAAATTGCTGAACCCATCCAAATGAGATGCAGTGCCCATAACTGGGGGAGAGGAAGGGACCATGCTGAGTTTTCAGCTTCCAAAGCTCAAAGCACAACCTGACTTTTCTTCCCCAAAGCAAAAGGGTTCCAAGCTTCCAGAAAAGCTTCCCAGAGGAAAGTAAAATTGATTTTATCTTGGGAGAGAGTTAGAATTACACTTAAATGGTGCAAAGCCAAGACTTCCAAAAGAATGTGGTGAAAGTGCTGGAACATTGCCAGAAGGTGTAGGGGGAGCATCTAACCCTCAATGGCTGTTGAGTTTGCTACATTTTTGATAGGCACTTGGTGGTTTGTTCATTTCTAACCCTTTTCACTTCATTTACCTGGATAGCCCTAACAGCTGAAATCGAAAGCAAAAGCTCAAACTAAGCATTTACCTTATGTTGCCACCTGATGTGATATAATGTGACATACAGTGCCAGCTGCCGTCACAACCTATAGCCTAAAATAACTTAATAGCATATGTCATTACATGAAATAATATTAAAATTAAAACTTTAAAAGGCAATAGCTGCTGGATACAATATCATTTCTTTGGTAGTTCTCATAGCACTCTTATTGGAATATGTTCCTTTGTTCACTGTTAATAGACACTGTACTCAACTCCTTCTGCAGCATACCAGAACAGTGCTCCACAAATCCAGAGCTTCTGGAGGTTTTACTTTTTAATTGGCCATACACAGTGTGAAGCTCTTACAGAGCATTCTTCCAGTTCATGTGGTAGACAGCACCAATAGGTCACCACTGATTTTGGTACAGACATTTCAGTGGCCACCAGGTTCACTGGTTCTGCTTGATTTCAGGGAGCTGACGTAGGGAGCTACACCTGCATTTCTTAGCCCAAAACAAAATTGAGGGCCACTTGAAATGTCTGTAAAATAAGAATGATGTCTACTTTGTCTCTTTTGTTTATTTATATATTTATTTAATCATTGGCCTGCGTAGATTTGGCATATTGAGGGTACAGTTTGGAGATACAGTGCTCTAGAAGGTATATAATACAAGTACTTTTGTGACACTGAAATTTTCCTATTTCACATAAGTCATCTGGACAGTATAGGAAGGTGCAAAGGAGCATAGCATTATGTTTGCTATACAATGAAATCAGCTGCTAAAAGACTTTTTGTGAAGTCTATATTTTCACTGAAGTCAACAACCAATTTCACAACAAAGTGCTCTTCTGATTAAAAATTAAAATAAAAAGCCTATTTACAATTGCAGGACTGAACCCACTGCAATGACATACATTGCAGCAAGCAGTGTGTAACAGGCATCTCACGATGTTTTAGAGCAAAATGTGTATTTTCCAGTTGAACTATCGTAGGTTGATTGTTTAAACATGAAAGAGGCCAAAACTGCATTATTCATTCTGAGAAATTTTAGTAAAGATGCACTTTAAGATGAGAGGTATTTTTTATATATATAAATATGCATAAATATACACATATTCCAATGAGTGAATAGAAAAAAGAAATATAATTCTACAGATGCTGGAAATTTTTCTTTGGTCACATACTATTTTTGCCATCAGATGTGTGTTTCATATGATCTAGCGTGCAGTCATATACCTCTGTTATCAGAGGGCTTTGAAACTTTTCTATCTGTAATCTCAACAGTTGCCAACAAGAAATGCATCCAGGCTTCAGAGCCATTCTTATTTCCCAGAAGATCATTAATCTCCTTAAGAAGAATTTGATTCTCTCTGATATTTAGAAAACTGGAGAAACTGGTTGACTAGGACTGCATTCACCTTCATGAACTACCTTAGCTTTTTTATAAACAGATTATTTCCTAGCATTACTTTGTAGAGTCATGGATGTTACTCACACTGGCATTATAATATTATGCTCTCAAATCTCTTTCCTATGTCTGGCACATTCATATGAGAACCTTACATCCCGAAGCACCATCTGTTCACTGTAAACAAAGTGACGTGCAGAGAATTCGGCCTCTGGAGTTCAAGGCAATAAAGATTCCCATATGTTCTAAATCTCCAGTCTTCACATCAGTCCTTCTGAGGCATACCATGACTGGCTTTAAACCATATATGCAGATATGCATATGTACACTTAGCAAGTTAGCCATGAAAATGAGAAAAAGGAACTGCTGTTTTATTCTATAGAATGGAATTAATTTGTGGCTAATAGGTCAGTCATCATAAAGCTTCAAAGTCTAAGCATTTTTTCTATATAAAACTTAACAGAAAATGGGGAAATTGCAGACTCTATCATTTTATGGAATTTTGCTTTCAGTTTCAGGAGCTACTGTGTCTTTGAAAGTGAAGTGAGAACAAAACAAATCTAATCTCATTGAAAGTCAAACCTAATAAAGGATTTAAAGAATACAGGCTTTTTTTGAAGACACTCTGTTCATTGTTCATTATCTAATACTTGAACATGCTTCAAACATCAAAGGTCATGCCAAAATACTAAGAAGCAATATGCTACCTAAATGATCTACAGAATTGTGAAGATAAATCAAGAATTGCTGCCTTTGTCAAGTACATCAGAAAATGCTACCACTCAATGTACTGAACTTCCCTCTTCATACCTGCAAGAATAACAAATAGCTTGTCATGTTAACTTCAGAAATATAATTAGCATTAATAGTTATGTAAAGTAAGCAATTACTTTCAAAGCATGATGGATGCAAGCATAGTTTCTTAACAGTAACCACTAAATCATGGCAGTTTATCTTAAATGACTCACGTGATACTATTTCTACAGTTCAACCAGTATGGGATGTTGAGTCAACCCAAGCAACAATATCACTTCCACAGAAATAAAGTCCTCAGAGGCAGTTTTCCAAAACAAATAGTCTTTCTCATAATGTGAAAGAGCATGTCATGCAATCACAGAATTCTTTGAAACGTATGGATTTAATTCTCACTCTGGAAAACTTCGGTCTTTGCACATTCCTCTTTATAGACATAAATATTTCTGACAACCTTGGGAAATCATGTTTCCTTTGGGAATTATATTTTACTTTTAGTTTATGTGTCTTGGCAGAGAAGCTGAATAGAGCTTAAAATTACCCAACAACTCAGCAAAAACCTAGCTTTTCTTTTTTACAAATTTAGAAATATTTTCCAGTGGATTCAAGTTCAGTTCTTGAAGTGAAACATTTTGACTGTACTGCATCCAGTATTCATCAGTGTCTTCTATATCATGAAAGATGCTGGTTTAAAGACATAAAATTTTTTTTTTGCAATATTCAGAAATGCTTTCTGACCACATTACAAGATCTGCAATGTATTCAGATATACACATTGAGATATACACAGACTAAAACATGCAATCTCTCAGAAGGAAATAATTTCATGCTGGGAAAACAGTAAAAAAAATGATCTATAGTACATACATGGATGGTGACAGTTAGATTTCAGATGGATCAGTTTGAAGAAAAGATCTAATAATGGAAATGATTAGGGAGATACCAACACTATGATGGAAATTATTGGAAAACAGCAGTGATTAACTGGAAAGGGAAATCTCTCCATTCTATGTGACAGAAAATCTCTATGAGCATTCACCCACATGTATATTCTTTAGATAAATATTCTGTGAGCTCACACACAAGACTTCGAACTCTATGTTTGCATCACTGAATTGCAAAATACATGGAAAAGACATAAAATTTCTTGCTAAGAACCCACCAAACCCACCATATACATAAAATGTATAATTCTCTGCTTTACCATGAGGGGAATACCTGACATCTTAATGATGTTGGAAGAGCAGAGAGAGCTTAAAACAGTGCCTTTGTATTTACCTTGCTGTTTCTTTTGATTGCTGAACCTAGAACATATATGAATCGAAGAACACTGGAAAGTTAGCAGAGATGGGGTTCTTTTTCTTTTTTTTTCATGCTTTTCATCGGTAGTTTACACATTTTCCCCTCCTTTTCAATGATATTTCGTAACAGTTTAAATTATTTAAATATTCATACATAATTAATCTATATAATTTTACATATCTTTATGAGGTGCAAAGTGTTTCTGAATAAACCTGCAAAATATGACAGTAAAAATATGTCTAAACCATTAAAAAAAAATGAAATGAAGGAAAACATAGTATAATATTTCTGATAATAACCTCTGATAATAACCTAAGACAGTGTACCCCCACTAGTGAGTGACACAGGCTAGTTGGTAACAACAGACAAGGAGAAGTCTGAGGTACTTAACAATTTTTTTGCCTCTGTCCTCTCCAATAACTTCTCAACACACAGCCCTCAAATGTTCAGTTTGGTCAGAAGGGACTGGGGAATCAATGTCCCTCCTATTGTAAATGAAGATCAGATTCACAACCACCTGAGGCACCTTAATTTTCACAAGTCCATGGGTCCCAATGAGTTGCATCCCAAAGTCCCGGGGGAATCAGATGATGTAGTCACCGAAGTGCTCTCAATAATATTTGAAAAGTTGTGGCAAGCAGGTCCCTGATGGCAGGAAAAAAAGTGTTACACTCATTTTTAATAAGGGTAAAAAGGATGACCCCAGGAACACCCCAGGAAGGAACTTCTCAGTCTCAGTCTCACATCTATACTGGGAAACATCATGGAACAAATCCTCCAGGAAATTATGCTAAGGCACATAGAAGAGAGGGAAGTGATATGGGAGTACCAGCAGGGCTTCATCAAGGACAAATCCTGCTTGACCAACCTAGAGGCCTTTTATGATGGTGTCACTCCATCAATGGACATGGGAAGAGCCACTGATGTCATCTATCTGACTTCAGTAAGGCCTTTGACATGATACCCCACAAAATCCTTCTCTCCAAATTGGAAAGGTAAGGATCTGATGGGTAGACTGTTTGATGGACAAGGAATTGGCTGAAGGATCAAGTCCAAAGAGTGGTGGTCGAAGGCTCAAGATCTGGATGGAAATAAGTGATGAGTGGTGTCACCCAGGGGTCAGTCCTCAGATAGATACTCTTTAATATCTTCATTAATTACATTGACAGTAGGGTCAAGTGCACCCTCAGCAAGTCTGCAGATGACACCAAGCTGTGAGGTATGGTCAGCACACCAGAGGGACAGGATGCCATCCAGAGGGACCTAGACAGGCTTCACTGGCAGGCCTGGGAGAACATTGTGAGGTTCAGCAAAGCCAATCGCAAGGTCTTGCTCCTGGATTGAGGCAGCATCCACTACCAATCCAGTAAGAATACAACCTGGGGAATGAAAGGATTGAGCACAGCACTACCAAAAAGGACCTGGGACTACTGGTGGATGGGAAGCTGAACATGACCCAGCAAAGTGCTCTTGCAGCCTAGAGGGACAACCATATCCTGGGCTGCATCCAAAGAAGCATGGCCAGCAGGATGAGGGAGGTGATCCTGCCCCTCTACTCTGTACTGGTGAGACCTCACCTGGAGTACTGCGTCCAGACATGGAGTCCTCAGTATAGAAGAGACGTGGAACTGCTGGAGCACATCCAGATGAGGGTCACAAAAATGATCCAAGGGATGGAGTCCCTCTCCTGAGAGGACAGACTGAGAGAGCTGGGGCTGTTCAGACTGGAAAATAGATGGTTCCAAGACCTGATAGCAGCCTCTCAGTATCTAAAGTGGAGCTACAGGAACAAAGGGGAGAGACCCTTTAGCAGAGTCTGTTGTAATAGAATAAGGGGAAATGGTTTCAAGATTAAAGAGGATGGATTTAGGTTAAATACAAGGAACAAGTTTTTTGCAGTGAAGGCAAGGTAAGTCACTGGAACAGACTGACCAGAGATGTGGCTGAAGCCCAGTTCCTGGTGACTTTGAGCGTGAGGCTTAATCAGGCCCTGAGCAACTGGATATAGCTGTGGATGTCCCTGTTCATTGCAGGGGAGTTGGACTAGATGACCTTCAAAGGTCTCTTCCAACTCTGAGGATTCTATGATTCTATTATATCCCAGTCTCCTTGTGTTTGAGTAACTACAGATTTGCTTTTGAACATCCTGTCACACAGAAATTGTTACAATATTTTAGAGAATCAAAAGAGAGGAAATTTAATCATTTTATTACCATGAAAAACCTGCCAGTGTTCACAGAGGGACTCCACAATGAAAGAGTAAACAGCCCGCAGAGGGTCCCTATCTCAGTAAAGCATACTGCAATCTGTCCATGCCTACTCCCTCCTCTATATCAGAATACGTCAGAATGAGCCTTGAAGCCAATAGGGTATCATCTAGAATAAATTATGTCCTTTGTCTTCAAACATTTGCTGTTGTTTCATGTTCATGTTCTGATTTCCCTCAAAGCACGCTGCCCAACTTGTTCCAAGTCATCAAAAGCCTCCATGTAACATTATTGTAAACTGCACTCCATCTGGGTGGGTTACATTGATGAGGCCACAAACACATTTTTTGTTTAATATAATGTTCACTGTACTGAGTTAGCCCTTTGTACAAGTGAAGTTTTATTCTGCATGGGCATTTCACAGCAAGATTTGCAGAATCTGAGGGGTTGGAAGGAACCTTTGGAGATCATCTATTCCAGCTCTTTTTCTAAAGAGCATCCACATCCAAATGAGTCTTGAATATCTCTAGGGAAGGAGACTCCACAACCTCTCTGGGCAGCCAGTTCAGTGCTCTGTCACCCTCACAGTCAAGAATTTCTTCCTCATGTTCACATGGTAAATCCTGAGTTCCAGTTAATGTCCACTGCCCTTCTTCCCTTATTCCAACCACTGAAATAAACCTGGTCCCAACAATTTGGCTCCTACCCTTTAGGCATTTATAAGCATTGATCAGACTCCTCCTCAGCCCCAGGTTTCTCAGTCTTTCCTCACACAGGAGATGCTCCAGCCCCCTCATCATCCCTGTGGCTCTCAACGGGGTTCTCTCCTGAAGTTCCCTGTCTTTCTTGAACTGGGGAGCCCAGAACTCAGTACAATGCTCCAGATGTGACCTCAACAGCGCAGAGTAGAGGGGGATTAAAAACTGTGCATCTGTGAAGTTGCTACAGTTCTTCCAGGAAAAAAAAAAAACAAAAACATATGCCCATGTTTGGCTATTCTGACATGGGAGGTTTCATTGGAAATATTGAAAGAGCTGACTCTGAAGCACTCTGGTAATGAATTGTCCTTTATGTTGTTGAAAGCTGGTAACACAGAAATCTTCTAAAACTTTGAATTTAAAATTCTAAATATTCTAAACTCCATCATTACTAAAATTTTAAAGATTCTAGAACCACTTCTTAAGCAAACCTACCCTTCTTAGAGCAACAAAGAGAGAATTATTTGTGATATTTTGTATTTCACCACAGAATGAGAAAGATTTCATCAAAACCTCATCCTTACTAGGCATCCCTTGGGTCTCCCATACTCTGACAACTACAGAAAACCCAGATAGCACATTATTCCTGTGCTAAACCCTGCCTGGGAGGATAGTTTTTCTCCCTTAACCCATGAACTGAGCTCCATCCAGAATCTCCAGCAAAGACTCCAGGCTAAGTTCTCCAGCCCTCAGCTAACAGTGCTGCCCAAATCAGGGCACAAAATCTGGTCTAGGACTTCTCACAGGTGTGATCATTTGGGTGCTCTGACCAGCAGATCCACAGACAGAGAACATAGTCTAAATGTTACATGTTCAAATTTCGCACTGCTGCCTGAAGATAATGTACAAAATGTTTATGCTGCAGATTCCAGGACCCCAAGAGGGATGTTTTTAAATGTCTGAGCGTTGGCCTCCCTACAGTTTCATTTTTGTTTATCTTTCCTTTGAGGGGAAACATTTCCCTTGAAGGATTTACACTCACGTTGCTCATTTACACAGTGAACTCTCATTATCCTCAATTGCTATCAAGTGGAATTCACAGAAGACAGAAGAAAAACAGAGCATGACAATACCTCAAGGTATTATCCAGTCTGGTCCAAAACTACTCCAAAAATCAAGATCACAAGTCTTTCATTCAGACATACGTCCAGCATCTTTTTGAGAAATGCCAATGATGGAGATTTCACAGCAACACATTACGGCAGTTCCTGTCTGCAGTTAAAAGGAATTTCCAGGTGTATTAACGTACAATTGTGCAATTAACTAAGTGCTGTTGAGAGCACCTTCCTTTTTAGGTAATACCTTTCATATGCTTGAAAGTTGTAATCATTATTTTTCTTCCATCAATGTATAATCTGGATTCCTTCAATATTCCCTGAATATTTTGTGTCCAATATATTTCAGCCACTGATTTTGTATGGGTTGGAAGGGGACTCTGGAGATCAGCTAGTAAAGTCATCTCCTAGCAGAAGTCTTACCTGAAGCATAGTACCAAGAACTGGTATTGGTTACTAAGTTAAGGATCAGCACTGTGTTGAATGAACAGATTTACATATCTCAGGCCGTATTCTTTTTTTTTTTTTTTATACATATCTAATCTTGTTCACAGCTGAAAAGCTTTGCTAACTTGTTTTCACTGTGTAAGATACTATTATTCTAGGTCATTTTCTACATTAGTGTTTCCCATCTAAACTTTATAGAGTTCAATGTGTTCCATCACATTGCATTTATTCAAATGAATTTTCCTACCAAAAATATGGGGCAATTTTTTTAAGCTTTAGAAGCACTGTAATTTCTACTTTCAGATTCACCATAGATTTTTGGGGTCCTTTCCTTAATTCGTTACGATAATTTTGATTCTATGCTTCACTGTGATTGCTGTACCTGCTAAGTATACCTTTTATTTCACTCATTTCATTTCTATTCTTTTCTTTCATTAAGACATTAATGAAAATATGAACAGACT
This sequence comes from Oreortyx pictus, assembly GCA_036925125.1. Lineage (NCBI taxonomy): Eukaryota > Metazoa > Chordata > Aves > Galliformes > Odontophoridae > Oreortyx > Oreortyx pictus. The sequence goes on along the minus strand of JAUPFR010000001.1, from coordinate 68,851,874 downwards.
CAAGCCACTGAAGAACTTCATAGTAGTTTTAGATAATTCTGAGTGTCCTAGTTTTTTTATAAGATTTGTTACAAGAACAAGATATGACCATGTCAAAGGCCTTCCTCAAGCTGTGATCATGTTCTGTTTAGTGCTTATCCCCTAGAAGAAGGTTAAACCAGCTGGCCTGTTGCTACATCTTCTGAAGACAGAGGTGCTGTTGGTGACTTCTTGAGAGCCTCATCAACTTCCAGCAGTTCTCAGAAATAACTACTACAGGTCTCAAGTTGCCTTTGCCAACTTTACTGCTGTGCACTGTGAACAACAAGGCTCCAAGTCCTTGAAGCTGCTTTGGCACCTGAAAAGGTCTCATCATGTTTTTTATGGCAAAACACCAGATTAGCAGGTAAAGATGCTTTAAAACGTTCTCTTTGGGCAACATTTAGAGAAATCTTTTTGAATTTTGGACTTCTACAGCATTCATCCTAACAACCAAACTCTAGCAAATCTTTAGCTACTAATTTATTTATTTTTTATTAATTGCTGAAAGTGTTCAGGGAGTGATTCAAACGCATAATGATGTACGGGGGTAATTTATAACAATATGTGATGGCAGCTTTATACCACTAGGTTTCACTAGACAGTGAAAATTTTAACTCATAATGCTGGTATAAGCACAGAACCTCAACACTGCATAAGATGTGACCTTCTGTCAGGTTTTTCTCAGTTGCTCACATACTACAGACATTATTATCTTGATTCAGTAATGAACTTTTCCAACAACAAATTGCTATGAGAATTTATTGTCTTTCAAGGTAAGCCATTACAATGCTCAGATATATATCAGTAGTAGATTTGGGTAACAACCTACATGTTCTATTGCAACAGTCATCCAACATCCTAGTGTCAGTTGGAAACAATAATGTAAATTTAGAGGAGCAATAAAACATTAAGGGTTTTCAGTAATAAATGTTATGAAGACAACAAGCAATATAACATTTTAGCACTGTGCTTAGTCTGGTATGCTATGACCCGTGATCACAAAAAGAGGCGGCACGAAGTGCAAGGATTTGGGTTTTTTTGAATCTGGACCTTCGTTAACTTAAAGCCCAATTCGAAGCCCCAACCAAACTGTATTTACACAGTCCAAAAACCATCTGACTGTTCTGGATCCTCTCACTGAAAAGTGGACAGGTCTCTGGAAATTTCCCTGAGTGGTATTCTGACACCTTACATCTTTAGAAACTAGGAGAGCCAATATTTCTGTTGAGTTTTTGTCACCTAAAGGAAAAATATAGAAAGAACAACTCACACGTTTTCCAGAATATTTAAGACCATATCCTTTAGAACCACACGTTTTCCTTTCCCCAGACATTATCCCATTTTTCCCCAGAAGTTTTATCACAGCAGATTTAAATCCCATTTGTACTTAAATACATATAGCTGCCTATACAACTATACTTACGTATAGGTATACATAGATAGAGGTACAAATATATACATAGGTTTATATACATTTATATACATGAATTTATATTTATACATATATAAACACTTGTGTTCCTGATGGAAATATTTTCTATCATTTCTTGTAGGTGTCTATTGGTATTTTAGACATCCTGAGGTATCCTATATGTCCTCCAGCTGTTTTCTTGGATGAACAAAGATCACCCATGTGTCCTATGCTATATCTGCCAGACCCTATGAACGTCTCATACAAGCTGGACCATGTTAAATGGTCCTAAAAACCTGTGTGAAGGCATTTGATCTGCTTTCTGTATGTCTGATATGATGAGTGTCTCAAGCAGGAAATGCTGGAGATGGCTACAGACCACACAAGCTATGATAAAATCAGAATTTGTCATAGAAAATAGATGCATGCATGCTGTATAGCCCTGTGTGGTTCTACCAACATTTTCATAAACAATTATATTTATTGTTGATAAGTTGTGTGTAGTACAGCTTTGCACACATTACAGCTTTGCACATTACACAATGTCTAAATGTTCCTTAAATACCTCCAGGCTTTAAAATCCCTGAAAAGAAATCTTAGTAGATGGGAATAAATCTAGAGAGATGACTTAAATTGGCCTTTACATATAGTCTGTGACAAAAGACTACAAAGAAGGAGGCTGACTGTTTGTCATGTGACTTTCACTGCAATTAATTTTGCCAGTCAATAAGGAACTTGTCACTGGTCAGAATTTACATTAAGAAAGGCAATTTAACTAGAATGGAATTAATGGGGGAAAGAATGTGTCAATTAAAATAATCCGATGGGGAATAGCATAAATTAATTTAAATCATTTCATTTTTCCACTTTTTGATGTTAGAGAATATTGTTTCAAATATGATTAAAATCAAGTTTGCTTTGTGTTGACTCATTTTGCTTAGCTGTATAATACATGCAAACTACCATTCTATTATGTTGCAATTATATATTTTCTATTATAATATCTAGATGTTATCAGAATGAAACAATTAAATGGTTCTGAAAAAAATTTCTGCATTCTGTGGGAAGCTTATCAGTGACTTTTTTGTTTGATTCTGAAGTAAAACAAGTTTGAAAGTGCTAAGATTTTCCATAAACTAACATAAATTTTACCAACACACAGGAGGGGAGGGGAAAGAAGAGGGGAGGGGAGGGAAGGAATACTTACCCATACAAGGTAGGTGAGCAAACTGGACAAATATCATCAGTAATTCCAATGGAATCTTTATTCTAATGCAAATATCCATGTATTCCAGATCACACACAGTACTGTTAACAATGCTAACTGCCATCCTGGAGTTTCAAGAAATAAGAATGCTAAAACTATGAGTGAGAAGAGGCGCTTCAGTGTATCCTTTTCTGAGGACAGTACCTCAAGTAACATAGCTGAGGATGACATCTGCAATGGTAGTCTGTTCACAGTGTCTTCGCTATTATATAAATATTATTAATGATCTGTGGATACACAGTGAACCTATGCCTTGGGAGGTGGGGATTTTAGCCTTAGCAGCCTCACAGCTTGTGCCTGATGGCTGTGCCTGAAGTCTTCTGCAGTGCTGGCTTTGCTGCCTTTTCACAAGTACAGCTATCCTGTGTTTGCAGGATAATGTGTCTGGAACTACCACATATGTGGGAATATAAGAAAATATACAGTTCCTCCTAATTCCTGTCAAAAAAAAAAAGAATAGACCTATAGTGCTCAGAAGTGAAAAAAGTAGAACTCTGTGAGCTGAGACAAAACTATTTACTAAGATAGAGAAAAGGATAAGGAAATAGGTATGGCAATATATATAAATATATATGAATGTATATATCAAGTGATGTTCAGCTGGCCCCAGCAGGTGGAAGAGAGAGAGATTAACTCCCACTCCCTTCAATACTCCATCTGCTTGATGCCATATGTCATGGAATATCCCTTTGTTTTAAGTCATTTGTCCTAATTCTGCTCCCTCCCAGCTCCTTGGGTCCTCCACCACAAATGGCCTTGGCTCTGTACAGCACTGCTTAGCAGCACCTATAGACATTGGTGTGTTATTGGCATTGTTTTTCTCCTAGAATAACCAAAACAGAGCATCATACCAGACACTCTGAAGAAAACAATTCTGTCCCAGATGAAACTAAGACAATCACCCACAGTGCAGTGCCAGGCTGAGAGCAGGAGGCAGCCAAAGACACAGGTCATGTAGCAGCCTGCAAACAATTAGCATTTACACAGCTCTCAAATTCTTTGCAAATGTTTTTTATCCCTTCTTAACCTCTCTTCAGCTCCATTTCCCCATGGGTGTCCAAAAAGTCAGCAGATGAGTTGCAAGATGTAGTTCTTGCTGGTTCCAATCTTCACCAGGAATACAGGTGCTACTTTAGTGGCTCCCTATCGATTCTCTTTGTGCCTAGCAACAGAAAAATGGATTTCTATGACAGCAGATTAATTACAGGGGACTCTGAGCAATGGGAATGACAAACAGAGTGCCTTGCTTCAGCTTCTGAGGCAAAAGTATAACCAGTGCTTGCATGTGTTTTCTTTTCTCTCCAATCATTATAGTTAATTCCTACTGTCTCTTCATCTAAAAAAGGGAGAGCTGAACCTGATTTTACTTATCCACTTGGGGAACATGCTACTGCCTGCAGCATTCAGTTAAGCCCTGCTAAAATCATATGAAATCAATGGCACTTCTTAGTCCACCAGGGGGGATTGTGGTTCAGCTCCTTCCCTCCTCCAGTGCCTCTGATGCCCTCCTCAGCAAACATGATTACATGGAAGCAACTGTCTGAAAGACTCTGATACAACATCAGCTTTAAGTTTTAACCTAGAGGCAAGAGCCCCATACTAGTTAGGCAATTTTTGTAAGAATTTCTGAAGTGTCACATTTTGAGCAAACTTTGACCATTCCCAGAGGAACCATGGACGTTGAGCCTGAAGCAGACAGCACTTTGATTTGATATGGACAAAGTTCACAGTGAGGGCTAGGGAAATGAACTTTATGCATGGGAGGAGAAGCAAAATCCTCTTCTGGATGGTCAGCAACACAGAGAATGAATTTACATCTGGACAATGCTGCTGAAGTTATGTTTAAAAACACGCTCCTATAAGATGCAGCTCCTCTGTAAGATGGATAAGGACAGTGAGATGAAATAATCTCACCTAACTCCATATATCAGCACAGGTTATACTCAGTGCTCTTCATCACCTCTTTCAGATTCTTCCTTTAGGGCTAGGACAATTGCCTGTTTTTCTCTCTTGGCCATAGAAGAAGATTAGAGAAGTGCTGAAGACATTATTAGGTCAGCTGAATCCCTCCAGCCTATTAAGGGGAAAATTTTAAGCACTTCCCTTTCAAGCAGAGCAGTGTTTTTCCCTCTGTTCTTAAGAGGAATCAAACTTCAACCAACTGAGCTAATCACTTCTGTTCCCCTTTCTTGCCATGGATGAAACAAGAGGTAGTATGTTTCCAAGTCAGCAGCAGAGGAGAGCTGCAAAACAATGCAAGGTAGGAAAGATGAGAGTGGAAAGCACCTGAGCAAGGTCAGATAGAGCTTTCTCCCAGTATTGATGCTGCAGATACCGTAAAGGTTACAGCTCTTGCATCTTGGAAATGTAAAGCTGTGGGGAAATAACATCCAGAATGGAACTGTCCTGGGAAAAGTAAAGCACAGAAATTGTCAACAGATTTCTGTCATTCAGGGGATTTGAATTTGATGTAAGAACAAGCAGCAGTAAAAAATAGGTAGAATAATTCTGAACTGTGCCTCAGTGCGGCAGGGGTAGGGTTTTGTCTTCCAGCATCCCACAGCTTTCAGTAGCATCCATTTTATTACAGAGAAAAGTTCATGAAATGAGAGGGTATTCAGAGAAACAGGTCAAAAAGGATTAGAGCTCCAGAGGGAAGGAACAATACTGAAAGGAAGGAAGCAGCAAGTGTGCGTTATATATGGAGATATGATTTTGAGAATATCTTGACAAGCACTGGAAATTTTTTTAAGATAGGTGTTTGTTGAGATCAGACCAAACAATATTTTCACATTGAAGTGTATTAAAGACCGAGAGGACTACAAAGACAGAACAGTTTAAAGAGGAGTTATACAGAAAGAAGCAAGAAACTCAAGAAAAATACAAAGAAAAGATTGCCTGAAGCTGATATCTAGTAGGCTATGTCTCCTAAAGTGGAGAAAATTCACTTTCCTTGAGCTTATTCAAATCCAATAAAACACAGGATGATTTATCTAAAGTAACCCCCTGTGCTGGGAAAAGTTTTTATATAACGATTTTAACTTCTGTATGGCTTTTATACATAGCTCATACTTTCTTAAATTATCTTAAAAAAAAAAAGTCATTGAGATCATTTTATTGAACGTAGGAAGGCTGTAGGTAATTCACACTATAATGCCAAGTTTTTAAGCTTGTGTGTCTACAGGCTAAAATAAAGTTACCTGGTTTTAAAAAATACAGATTGACTAATGTTTCCACTATGTTCACTTAGAGAAATGCAAAAGACAAAATAAAAGAGGAAATGAAAAATCATCTCATGGTTTTGTCCCATCATGCTTAAGGCATATTGTTGTAAAAACATGTTGTTGTCTTCTCATCATCTGCTGAATTTTGACAACCGTACCAAAGGTGACAGTTTTAACTTGGACAACCACAAGTAGAGATTACTCCCGTGACATCCACCAGGGCTGTGTCCAGCAGTGGAGACTGTAGAATGGCAAGATGTGTGAGCACAGGATCCCAGGGTTACTCGGCACAAACATCCTATGCTGGGAGCAGACAGTTCACAGGTGGATATCTAACACATTGCAGGTTTTGGTATGAACAGAGAGGTGTAGTCAGGGGTCTACCTGAACTTCAAGATTAACCTGGGTTTGGTGAGCACTCTATGTCAGCTCAAGAAATCTAACAACCAGTTTTTGTAAGCCATGAAAGGAGTGGACAGACCAGAGAAGCTGAGACTATTTCCATCTGTTCCACTCCACCATGACCTCCCTGTATCAGGGTAAGGAAATGGTGAGCTGAGGGACAGAGAAAGAAAGGTGAGCAAAATGGGAGTCAGTAATAGCAAAGGGTAAAGTGTTAAGGAACTACGATTTCAGCCTAATGTTTAAGTTTGGAAAATGAATGAAAGTGGGGTTGAATCAACCCTTGAATCTTGTGCATGTACAAGTAGCAAATCTGTTATAGTTAATTGGACTTCTGGTTCTTACACACCATTTCCCCTTCATTTAGGCTTGGTTAGCAACCCAAGGCCGTAGGTATCTTGTCCCCAAGTATCACAGGCCTGTAGCGTCAAATGGAGCTGGCACAGCTTGGTAAATCTGATGCAGGCTGCTTGTTCACTTTGAATATGTCAGTTCTCTAACCTGAGGGTATTCTTCCTCTGAGCATCTCATTTTCTATAAAGTGTTCTTTTAAATGCTTGAGTAATCACTCAAAGTTTGGCAGATGACTATTCATGCACAAAAGTGACAATAAAAATCCAGGGAACAGATTCATTCTCTTGGTTCTTTACAGAGATAAAGACACATGGGTTATTTCATCGTTAAGATGAGCTTTTTATTTTTTAGGCAAAGGTAAAATCTCTTCAGGTGATAGTTTGTCTCAATCCAATTATTGGAGAAGAGCTTTGAGCAAAAAATTGTTCCAGCTTCTTGCACAGTTACAGAAAGTGGGACTCATCCAGGTCTTGGACATTTACAGTTTGAACTCTTGATTCAGTTTTCCTGAATGTTTCCTCCATTGACAATGAAAGCTCAAGCAAGTAACTCAAATATATGTTTTAGAGGCTGAAAGTTAATACAGTCTCAGAAAGTCACTGTCCAAGATTTCACAACACGTTAGGTTCACACACCCTTTCCTCCTTCTACAGACCCAAAGGATCCTGTCCTGCATCTGCTCTGTAATTCTCACCCCATTATCAAAATCAGACGTTTAACAGCTGCTCAGTGCAATCCAGACTCAAGTTGCTCCCCACTGTTTTTTTTTAATGATCATAAATATTTTCAAGTAATAACTATTCTTTTTTCTCCTGGAGACTTCATCTGAAAGCAGAGTCTGTTTCTTCGTATCTCATCTGGAGACTGCTCTGCTGATTTCTTTTTGAGTATTTGGAGCAGCAGCAGAGCCTATGTGGATTTGGGAGGTGGGCGAGCAGGGTTTGAAGGAGGATTTTAGAATGCGTAAGTTTTTGCAGTTCTTCTTTCTGAGATTCTTTTTCTGGCACATGATGCAAATCTTGGTTCTTTGCTGGGTGCACACCCCATGTGAGAAGAACAAGGATCTACAGGAGGAAATGCTCAAGGAATTAAAACATAAACACATTATCAAGGCAATTGAAAATTAACATTCCCCAAGGTATGGTATTGGCAAGACTGTCAGAGTGAATATAGCTCAGAGGAGCAGCCGAAGCACTCCCCAAGGAAGAATCAGATAAAACAGCTCAGCATGAACAGTATTCACAAAGGCATTCCTGATCACGACAGCCATTGCACAGGAGAGGGATCAAATCCATGTAATAACTGAAGTAAAATCTGCAGTGGGAGCTCAGGAGTTCCTCAGCACTGGGGGCTCTTCCCCAAGGAGAGACTTTTCATAAACAGCCATTGCTGATGAGCTAGAGATGCTGCCTGAGACAGCATGAACAAATTCACCCGAGAGATGTTGTATAAATATTTGAAATGGAAGAGGAGCTTAACATAAGAGCTGTTTCAGCCATTAAAGCTCACACCAGAGTTGTACATCAGGAGAGGCCACAGTGACAAAAATCTGAGACAAAATCAAAGTGAGAGTCCATGCTGGAGAAACACCACTGGGTTTTCAGCCACTGTCTTGAATAGCAGTACCACTTTCAATGCCTTAGTTTCCACATGTTATACTCCAACAAACTCAGAGTTTGAAGGGACAACTGTGACATACAGTATCAACTATACCTCAAAAATAATTCCTTTCTGCAAACAAGAAAGAAACTCCTCTGTTTCCTCAGAGAGGAATGCCTTTTCTTAGCCAAACCACTCCCATTTCTTACACACCTCTTTTGCTTTCTGTGTTTGTGATTACCAGCAGACAAGAGATACATGGGTCTGACAACAGTTCAGATCTACCAAATTCTTCCTCTTTATAGAGGAAAGCATGCTGCAGAGTACAGTAGCATTTTTTGCCTTCCATTTCCTCTCCTATTTCCTAGTGAGTGAAACTCACAAAATGAAATTCTGATCCTTCACCGCAATTATTTTTTTTATTTGTTTTCAGCACACATGAGGTTGATACTGCTAAGATTCACTGCCACAACCAAAAGCAGACAAGAGGGGTCTCCCTCAGAAAGGAACCTAAAGCTCATGTATTCAAATAATTTAATTTCAGTGGCTCCGTTAGCATTTTCCTTCATCTACAAACATCATTTAGCCTATCTTATTTTCACAAGTAACCCTAATATTTTTCCTTAGTGTCCTTGCCCCGTTAAGTCCCTCAGAACTCTTCCTAGAGTGCTTTGCTCCCTCGCCCCATTTACCCTAGAGTCATGACTGCCACAGTTTCATACTGTCTAGATTCCTTTTCTGAGTTGTGGTAAATTACAGTTATGCTTGCCTGCTTAACATGCATTTTTCCCCTCACCACAACCTCTGATTTTTCTCTCATAAGCCCTCACAGCGTCACGCTATCCCCAGTGAATCCATCTCTTGGTGGGACCAATGTTCAGCAGCTCTGTTTTCCCAATGCTCTCTTCAAAATTATATGAAGTCCACACCATAAGTAGATCTCATGTGAGCAATAAATCTCATGTGGGTACCATCTACTCCCCCAGGGACAGGTCAGTAGATTAAAAAAAAAAACAACTAGAGAGACATACATTAGGAAATTGTTGCTGATGCCACTAATTAAGTCCTTCAGAGAGGTGTTTGCAGTGCAGAGACGTGTAGAGATTGTTGAAAACTATCTCCTTCTTTTTTGTTTTGTCAGGGTAAACATCTCTGGTGCTGCATCATGGCCCTCTGGTGCCCTGCAGGTTTTAAGCTGTGGGTTGATGATTAGTTTTATGGGTAAGATGACCACATTTGCATAGGTAAACAGAGAGAAAAAAAAAAAAAAAAGCCAGTACTGAACAAATACAGGGGTTTACAATAGAAAATACCACTGACCCTCAGTTTAAACATATTCCTAATCTTCCTAGCTATCAAAGTTTTGTCAGCTTACAAAGCAGATTTTCAAGAAGGAAAAACCCTTAAAATGTGCCTAACAGGACTCTTCAGTTTAACAGTTTTCAAAGATGGAAAAATTGCCTTCTCTGGGGCCCTTTTCTTCTTCATAAGTTTATTAATGCTAGAGGAGAAGAAAAGTCAGAAATTGTGACAAATGACACTGCAGAAATTTATTTCTGTAATATCTGGGGATTCTCCATGTATTCTAAAGCAATAGACAATGTCGTATTTATTTCCCCTTCTTGATATTAATGTGAATTTAAGTATTTGAAGTTATTTTCCCTTCTAGTTTCTGTTCTTTCATCTCAACGTTATCTACATCAGCTCTGCTTCCACAAATGAAAATGCCCTGGATATTTGAATGAGAAAACGCGCATAGAGAAAAGATCTGAAATGTAGAATTTACGGTATGTATTACTGTATAAGGCTTTCCAGCATCCAGTTGATTCTTTCTTGGCTAGAAAGAATCTTCTTGATTCTTTCCTATGTGGATAAGTCAAATCAGTACCCAAATTTAATTCTTGTAAGGAATACATTTCTACAGCAACCTTTTTTTTTTTTTCTTTGCTGTCATTTTCATACCTCTCAAGCCATGAGGAACTGGCAAAATAACACTTATGTCCTCCTTTTGTTAATGACCAAAAAATGGGGAAATCTGACTAGGTTACATCAATGTCCACAAAAAATATGTATGTATCAGTAAATAAAGTATAACTAGAAATACCACAGACAACTTCTAAAATTATATTCTTTTGCCTTTACAAGGACGGTCTCCACATCAGATGCTGTAGTATGAACACAAAGAGCTTATCATGCATTTTAGTACTACAACAATGCTATTGTTAATACCAGAATTGCTAAGTATAACATCATTATCAATGGAAACTTGGTCATTTTAGCATAAAAAATATGCAGGGCCCTTTTCTGGATGTCTAGGAAGAGCAGGCAACAGAGACTAAAATCATTTCTTACCAAGATGAAGAGATCACAAACAAAAGAATAAGCATCTATTACTGATTGTCCTTAACTTCACTTGCTTTAAATTATCTTCATCTTGACACTCGTTTAACTGTTCTTCACTCATTCCCCGCAGATGCATCGTTTACATCATTATGGATGTATATATGTATTTATTGGATCTTTTTAATATGTGTATGCACACATGTATTTATGTATTTGAAAGGTCACATGCTCCTTGACATATTCCTCAGCTGCAGAATGCCTTAACTACCACAAGTTACTATGAAAAGATTTTCTTGGTAAATAGTTCTAGAAGCAGACAGCTAAGTCCAGAGAGATATCAGGCACACCTGTCTCCAAATGTAATCTGGGGGATTCTAGAATTTCTATATATCACATCAACTAAGGAGCAGACTAGAAGCATAAATAGATTTAATTGAGAGCTTTCTTAATTAGACCTATCTTTCTAATTTGGTTTAATTAAATGTAATGGACATTCAATCTGCGTTAAGGATCTGTGATACACATACACATCCTTCGTGTCTGTATTTCACTCAGTCTAAAATGAGGCTCATGGACATCTCAGCTCTCCACTGAGCCCTCCGACAGCCATGTTTCTGAAGTGAGCATGAAGCAGACATTAAGACATAAGCATAAAGAAGGCCTGAGGCATTCCTGAGCAGACAGAACACTGCAAATAAACAGTACCAAGTACAACAGTGAAGTTGCAGACAGACTGAAAGAATTAAGAATAAAAGTGGTGTTAAACTTTAACCTATCTCCCAGGCAGAGCTCTTCAGCAGTCTTTCAAGTGCCAGATACCCGAAGAAAGGAGACAGAGGGAACTAAGACTTTGAGTTTTACAGACCACTGGGACAAATAGCACAATAGTTATAAAATCCTACACCCTCTGTGCCATGCAGCCCCTCGGTTGTGTCCATCCAGGGGCTGGGGACCACAGTGAACTGGCTCAGAGATCTGGTGGGAAAAGCAGGAGCTGAGGGGGACAAATTCTCTAACCACAGTATTTCTCAGAGGAAAGTAATAGGGGATGTTGCTTCTTCCACCATTTTATTTTGGCTAGGAATGACTTGCTGAGGGAAGAGGAACACGTTATGATTTTTAAGAAGTCAAGAAAAGTATTCAAAGTGAATGATATAGTTTATATAGAAGAGTTTGTACAGACAAAAGGGACTGTAGCCTTAAAGTCACAAATTTTTCCACAATAGATTTTTTGTGCTTCTAGGCTGTTCCATTCCACTTCCAGTGGGAAAACACATTTCCTCACTAGCCTTTCACAGTTATTTGTCATTCTCTGCTCTTGCCTTCCTTGTAAACTATTAACACTTAATCAGATTTAATTTATTAGTAAAGTGAGCTTCAATTGCTATAAAATAATGAGCAAAGATACACTCTTGTTTCTTATTTAGCTCATTCCTAGATAAATCAGTGTTTCAACACCAGCTACTGAAGGATGCAGAGGACGTTTGTGTGTCATGTACTTTCAGGTACCTTATCCAGTTCAGGTTCCTTATCCAGTTCAGTTCAGTAGAGTAGATTTCACACTCCATGCCCTCAGGAAACCACTTATACCATACAGATAGAAAGTTAACAGAAGCTAACCTGCTGGAGAAACCCATACTTCTTGCCATCAATTTGAGGAGTGTTAAGCAAAGTCAAGTCTTTGTAGAACACAGACAACATGGGAATTTCACAGAATTATTTTTCTAGTCCAGAATGGGATTTCCCATTAAAGCATTTCAGAGACACCAGCCTCAGGAGTAAGCATTCACCAGCAGCTGAAGTCATTGCTGTGAATGCTTCAGAACAGGTCAGAATGCATCCAGATTAATTTTCATGGAGCTGGCACATCTGAAATGAAGAGACAAATCACTGGACTTTTGTCTCTGTTAGAGCTTTCCTCAAGCCATTCCCTACAATAAAGAACTCCAATGACTATCTTTCTCTGATATATAGTGACACAGAATTTCAGAAGTTCAAGCGAACTGGAATTCTCTAAGGTCTTGGCCCAAAATAAGAGCTCCCCTGGTGAGGAACTGAATAAGTATATTTTTATAAGCACTCTGGATAGTGTTCTTCAGTCTTGATTCATAAATTATTGGTGTTTCCCTGTTTCTCTCTGAAGTCCCCTTCAGTAAAGGCTTCAGATCTGTGGCATCAAGTAACACACAGCTGACTGTTTAGACATAAAATCTTTCCTGTCCGCTCTTCAAAAGCACCACACAGACCAAAGGCATAGAGGAGATTTGGTTTCTTGTTGATTTTTGTTTCAGTTGTGATATGTCCTCAAAAATATCAGTGAACTATATTTTCTTCATAGTCTCTGCTCATAACCCGAAACTGGAAGCATGCAAATTCAAGGTCGGGTAATGTGGGGCCCTGCACAGTCTGATCTAGTGGGTGGCAGCTCTGTCCATGGCAGGGGGTTGGAACTGGGTAGCCTTCAAGCTCCCCTCCAAAATAAGTCATTCTATGATTCTATGGAATAGAAAGCATGAAATCAGCTGTTCCTCTGGTTTCTATGAATAACAAGACAAGCTCAGCAACTAGAATACACACACGCTAATTAGAAAATCTGAGTATCTACACATTCATAAATAGTTTTCCCTTTGCTTTTATGACTTTTGTTCCCCCCAAAAAACATAGTAACAATTAACCAAATCTTGTGTCTTGAGCTCAAATATCCTATTTTGTATAGCTCTAATGTGCACTGCAGCATTAATCAGTCACCATGTTATGTACATGTCAGACAACACACCATCAATACAAACTCACAGTGTTTCTTTGTTCTGTTACAATCTAGGCTTTATTCAGGACAAACTCAAGCTCTCTCAGGTTATTGAGAGACTAAAAAATTATTGTTTGCTTCCAAAAAGTTTCAGATAAAGAAAAATACAGCTAAAAATGTTGTTATTTGGACACCATTCCCATAGACCTGGGTAATTTATTCAGGATCTTTAATTTGAGAGATTTCAATCCTGTAACTATGCTAACAAAAATCACTATGTAAACAAAAATACTAGGGTTATGTCTAATTTCTTTGATCATGCTTAAGCAGTTGTGTGTTTCATTGAAGACGTCACTCTAAGTTTGCCACTAAATCCATAGAAGCACAAAATCATTCCTTTCCCTCCCGTTAATAGAAACTTTATAGGATATCTATCGCAAATCTTTTTAAATTTATGCCAGACTTTATTCCTAGACCATCAAAACTAAACTGTTATAATCTGCTGTTGTTCAAAGCATTTTATTTTGTTCCTCTGATACTTCCCCAAAGGAGTCATATTTGCTAGTTATTAGAGGGTATAAGATTTCATTTTGCCATGCGTGCATTGCAGCTGTTGTGTATTTATTCTCATTGGCTACTTTTGGTCTGCAAGTACCTGAAGCATGCACCACAAGCTAAGTGCCAGGCCAGGGCAGATGACATAATTCTTAAGGGAATTTTATCAAAACTACAGACAACAATGAACATTCAACCAACTAATGTGATTGGCTATGACACCTTTGTCATAATTATGCCTTAGAGAAATCAGCCTGGCTGTTGCCTTTCTCTGAAAAATAGTTGATGTCTTCTTTTGCCATCCTGAATCTGTGACTGTTACTCTTTAGTTCACATTTACATTGTCAAAGGTTAATATGTAACAAACAGCAGCTTTTTACTAAAGATCATTTATGCATAGTCCATCCTGCAAAAATTAAAATGAACCAATCTTGTACGAATAGGATATATCTTGCATTATCCTACCTGAATGATCTGTTAAATCACGTTTCCATTTGTGTTACAGGTTGTACTAATTGAGAGAGAAATGTATTTATCACTCTGAAATACTTTCTGTCTCAGTTAAACAACGAAAGCAGCCTTAATCACATGGCATAAGTGCACAACACAGTGTACTCTTTGAAGCCATTATGCAATCAAAAGCCAGATTCAGATAAAGGTTTAAGCTCCTTAACAACCCATTACTGTAGTTGATTAGGAAGCTACACCTTTGTGTGCCTTATGAAAGTACAGAATCAACCAAAATGTTGTCCTTCCTGTTATGCTTGGGTTATAAACTTTTGGGGACAGAAGCCACTTCTTGTGCCTCTCTGTGACTCACCATGCACAATGGGACCTTAGTCCGTTTCTGATACCAATAACAATCTGGTTCTTAGATCTCAGATGAAAGAGTTTCAGAATCCTGTTAAAGAACAAATGAAATACTGTTATTTCTTTCAGCAGAGAAGCAGAACCAAATTACATGAAGGGCAGCTATGTATTTTGTAGAAGCTTAGAAATATTATATGACAAATTACTGTCACAAATTACCTTTAATTGTGTACCTTGCTACCAGGAGGTCCTTTGTCATAACAGAAATCAAAGTGGCCCCATGAGCAATGAACAAACAGACATCTTTTGTGACACTGGAGTCTTGGAAGCTATTAAAGACAATTGGAAAAGGGCATTTTACCTAAAGATAGCAATAAAGCTGAAGTCAGAATTTCAAAAGAGTCAAAACTATATTAGGGTGGGCACATTTTCTGCACAGAGTGATGAGATTATTTTCTAGCTATCTGTCAAATCAAATACAAAGGATTTCCAGATCCATGTTGCAGGGGCTAGAAATATCATTAGATGCTTTATTTTGGCTTTGATGCAAGGCTAACTGTGTTAGGTCATTGTCTCCAAGAGTCATAGTTTCTGTCATCTTACAAATACAAAAAAGGGAAAGAGTAAAAATTTACAGTAAAAGAAAAGCAATAAGAAAAGCAGTGAAAAGCAGTACATTCAGTGGCTTCTGGTACTGCCAACATGTTCTTTCATTTTGCTTTGGACAATAAAATGACTCCAAGTCTCAAAAGCACCCTGGTAAGTTACTTCTGCTGATCCTTAAGAAATAATCACAATGTTTTCTGTCATACATAGTCTGCTTTTTCTGAAATTTGTATCTAATTATTCAAAGAGAAAAATAAATCCGTTAACACCTGAGCACTAAACTACAGCCAAACTCTTGCTGATGGACAAAAAAAAAGAACCTTAGAGAGGTGGTAGATTTTGCCAGAGACAACAATGACTCAGCTGCTGGCAGGGAAACTGGCATGGAGTTGCTGCAGGTAAAACATCCCCTGCTGACACTCTGGGAAGTTAGGGGTGAGGAGCTGGAACAGAAAACCTTTGGTTTCCTTGTCCCACCTCTAGAATCTCTTCTTGGTCTCAACAGTTCCAACCTCAGAGGATCAAGGTGCGCAGGAACACAAGTAGTGAAAGCTGCCTCCAAGGAGGCTGGAGGGGGAACAGGTCACCTCCACGAGATAAAGGGGATCCTCTGCTGCCTGACATGACTCAGGTGATGGAAGTCTCATATCCCAGGGGTAAATGGGAGAAGGGGAAAAGAAGCCATGGGCTTCTGCCTTCACCTCTGCTCTTTAAGACTCCAGTTTTTTCTCTAAGTCTCCCCAAACCTCTACTGCTTTCTCCAAACCTACATTATCCATATATCTGGATGCATCCAGCATTACCTAAAGTTGCAGTATTTCCTCTTTCCCCTTTTCTCCTCTTTACCCTCCTGGAGTCCTCAGTGCAAATGTTGAAGACCTAGAACCAAGCTTTCTCCATAGAACTGAAAGTCTTGAACCAACTCTGGCTGCAGTCACTACTTGAATAAGGATTGTGCAAACACTTTGGCCCTCCTCCATCACACAGTGGAGAGTAACTCTGCTAATGGAGGTGTCAGCATCCCTCTGATTACACTTCAATCCACCTTGATCCTTTCACTATTCATTTTAATGAAACAGAGTAGTGGAAAGAGAGAAATGGCCGCTCTCCCACCAGTTCTATAAAATATGTTGTGTCTTAAACCCTTATGTGATCTCCTCTAATAACCACACCACACACTGGCTAGGTCTGAGCTGCGTATGTACCACACTAGCTAGGAGTCAGGAGATACCTCCTGCAGGTATTCATAACCAGGAGCTCAAAAGCAAGACCTACATGGCCATGGGGAGTTCAGAAGAGAATGAAGGTCAGAGAGTTCATCACTAAAACAGTGCTTAAAATAACATTTTTTAGACGTTGACCCCACAGACTGAGATTTGCCTACCCATGACCACTGGGGTGGATTAGCTGGATGGATTTGACAGGATTGGGATGGACTGGACAGGGAGCAAGAAACATAATGCCTTGCTATGCAGCATCAGCAAAACCTAACCACTTTTCTGCTTTTAATCTACCAGTTTAACTTTCTTTGTCTTTTCATAATCTCCAATAAACTTCAGCTATAGTTTTTTTTCATTATATTTTTCTTAGACTCAAACCTTTGTTAAATTATGAAACTCTTCACCCTGTTTGCAGCTGAGGCAATAACTAAGTGTATTAGACAGCTTTCAAAAGTGAAACTTTTCAGACCATCTAAAGATAACATGAAATTTACTCTGTGATTTGACTTCACTGGTTTCTGCTAAGCATGACTTCATTCTAACACTCTTCTGCCTTATGCCTTTTTCCTATCCTTTGTCAATAGAGACACAGCTTTTTTCCTCAATCTGCATTAAAATTTGCAGTGAACTTCTGTTGTTTTTTTTTTTTTTTTCCCACCTCTCCATTATATACCCAGCTGCTTGTTCAAATATAAGCTCAGTCTTGTTTCATTATATATTTTTTGTCCTTCTCTGGTGCACTATAAAGGAGAATTGTATCTTTGTTTTTTTTCTTGTAGGCTGCATGGAACCTACTTCTCAAGCTCAACACTGCTGTCAAAGCCTCTCATCTTCCCCTTCATGTGGCCCTCTACCACTACCACTGCCAAGAGCAGCATCACTGTGAGAGAAGTCCATGTCTACAGGGCTGAGTAGTTCCTGAAGTTTTCATACGTCAGTGTCATCATGAAAGTAAGATGTATGACATCGTAATTCTTCATGACAAAGTTGGAAACCCTTACTGCTAGCTGTTGGTGAACTCAAAGAGTAAGAGGGTAGTTTCAAAAGCCTTTCCCTTCTAATCAGAACCCTAGTAAAATACAAGTGAATAACAAAGTGTCTTTTTCCATCTCATGGTTGTTATTCAGACCCACCTTTCTTCTGCAGGAATGTAGCAAAGTGGAACTGAGCTTATCATTTGCTGGTTCCATTGGTACTTTTGATACAAAACATTTTTGGGAGTCAGGGCAGAAGGAGGAAGACAGGAATACCTACAGCATTGTATGATATGATTTGAGTCTCCTGTTGCTCAATGTTTTTTAAATGGATGCCTAAAATAAGGATAAATTCCCATCAAAATGTTTACAGCCATAAAATTCATGCTTTTTGGGACTCCAGCTGGGAGTAAGCATACAAACAGAGCAGCTTTCTCTTACTTTGTAGTCCCTGGATCAGAATACAGGAAGATAATAAGTTGGTCCAAGAAACAGCAGGTGTTAAGTCTTCTGTTTTCACAGTTAATATTATACTTGAAACGGTAACCAAAAAAAGCAAAGCTTGGATATTTGGGTTGTTTCCACTGAGAATAAATTAAATTTAATGTTTATTAAAAAGTCTGTGTTGCTCAGAAATCTTTAATCCACTGGAAAAAGAAATTAACAGTAAAAAAAAAAAGAAAGCAGGAGGAAATCCATGAAAAACTCAGAGCTGTGACTATTTGTAAGAGCATTAAGGTACTCACTGCAATACTGATATCATTAGATGTTTTTCATCTTTAAAAAAAAGTAAGTTATTGAATGTTGTGTGGTGTGCATATATACCTGATGTGGGTGTATAGATACTTAATGTGTTTGGAGCTGGCTATGAGATCTTCTACCAAACTGGTAAAGATGCATAAAATCTTCTTTTCAGCTTTAGCCCTTCCTTTACCCTCCAAGAAGAGGTCCTCTAAAACACTGAGATTAAAATCTAAGGCCTCTGTGTGACTCAGAAAAAGCATGATAACGTGAATGGCTAGAGAGAAAAAAAAAAAAAAAACATGTTCTAACACAGTGAACAGAACACATATCAGGGAAACAGACAAGACAGAAGACAAAAATGCAATTGTTTGCATGAGATGGATTTATTTCTCAGGACTGGATTTTTAATCTCATGCCACTGTGATGGCATGAATGAGGTTTGGACCCAAAAGCTATGCCTGAATGAAGCATTCCCAAAGCTGCTCCCTGACACCGGGGTCAAGTGTCATGGAGCAGTTTGTGCTCGTACTATTAAACTCCCTTAGCCTGTAACATAAGGCAGCTGCAGCTACACCACGCTTGGGAACAATCCCTGGCCTAGGCTAACTTCTAAGCTGTGCCTTGGAATCATCTGGGAGCGTACTATTTGGCCAAAAGCAAGCCAGGGGGCATTTCAATAATTTAACAATATAAATAATAAAGTCCAGTGATGTGCCCTGGCACCGCTTCATTTATTAGAGCAGACACAGCTGACGTGGCCAGCTGCTGAACCCTTTACAGCACAGAAACAGCACAGATGGCCTTGGACCACTCTCCTCTCCAAGCAGAGGTGCCGGGAGCGTGCCCAAGCATATGCAGCACTCCGCCAGGGGCCAGAGGAAACCCGTTTGTTGCAGAGTGAGCCAGAGCTCATGCTGGTAGAAAGGCTGCTGCCTTCCAGCATTGCTGCCTCCCTCCCCTGTGGGCCTGTGCAGGAACATAACCCACTGTTTTCTTCATCCCAGGGCCAGGGAGGGTTGAAAGATGCTGACACAGTCTGACAGGGCACAGGAGGAGAGACAGAGGCCAGTGGTGGTCCTCTCCCACAGCAGCCAGCAGGATCCACGTGCAGGAGTCGTACAGCTGCAGAAGCCACAAGCAGGCTTACGGGGTGGATGCACTACGCACTGTGACTGAAATCAGTGCAGTTCTCAACACAAGTGGCCTCTTTGTTCCTGAGTAGCAGTTGTAAGCACCTTTGGTCTGCATTTTTCAGAAATTATCATCTTCTATTTTATGAAATGTTTTCATTACTGGGCTATTCTAATCATTAATTTCATAAACAAAATGTCTTGAAAGGCAGCAAATATCTTTTTTAGGTCACCAAAAAAAAAAAAAAAAAGAACAGTTCTTTTTCTTTATAAAACATGCTTTAAGAATTGTAATGAACTAAAACACAAATATTTAAACGACATAAAAAATTAAAAGAAAGCCATACAAGGCAGCCATGCACAGATGAGTGTCTCCCAGAGTGAGATTCAAAAAAGCAACTAGTTTGTGTCTGCCCCTGTGTTTATGTCTGGAATAAAAATAGGCAGCTCTGAGGAATTCAATACTTGTTTTTATTTTCCTCTCATCACTCCTTTGTGAAGACCTAATAAATGTGCCACAGGTTTCACCTCTTTCTGAACTGTCCAGTTAAGAATGTCCTTCAAAACTCCTGGTCACTACTGAGGGCTGTTTGGATAATTTGACCCAGTCCTCCCATTTAGAAATCTTTGTCCTCCAGCGGTGTTCCTTGCCACCTTCTGGCTGAGAGAAGCAGCATGGATGCAGTTTGACTTCTGTATTGGGATTACATGACAAGGTGGAGGGCTACAGAGCCAGCTTTATCTGCTCCAAAAGGGACTTGCCGCTTGTTGTGCCACTGGGAGAGCAGATTTAAGGAAGAAAAAAACTGCTGTGCAACAGCAGCTGAGAGAGAGACGAGGGAGAGATGTGAGAGAAGCAGCTCTGTGGACATCAAGGTCAGCGCAGCAGGAGGGCAGGAGGTGCTCTAGGCAGGTGTAGCAGATCCCTGCATCCCGGGAGAGGCCCATGGGGGAACAGGCCTTTCCTCTGCAGCCCAAGGGCACTGAGCAGAGGAGATCTGCACATGTATCTACTGAGGAGCCCATGGGGCAGTGGTGGATGAGGCCAGGAGGAGGTACAGCCTGTGGAGGAGCAGCAGAGACGAAGCATTATGGGCTGACTGCAGCCCCCATTCCCCATTTTCCTGCACAGTAAGTTATATGAATCTCTCCATGATGAATCCATTTTGCTTCTAACTGGAAAGTGGTCTCCCTGTCCTGATCTCAGACCATGAGGATTTTTTCACTGCATTTTCTCTCTTTGTCCTGCTGACAAGGGGGAGTGAGAGAGCAGTGTGGTAGTGCTACTATACTGCAACAGGTGCATACATGTCTTCAGCTGCTTGTCTCAGCTTCCTCCAAAACTGATCGTGGGAGAAGGACTTCTGTGGGAACAATTTCTTCCTTCTTATAAATTTACTTTAGCAGGTTATGTCAGTACAAGTTATGCCTTACCATTCTGATTTCGACACGCATCCACAGAAGGACTGAGTGGTTTGAGTGGGGAGAGTTTGGTACAAACCTGGAAAATCTTCCTGAATTCACCAACAAAAGCAGAAACTTAGACAGTCTATCTGCTCAGAGTGAGGCTGGTCTCAGTCCGCTGACATCTGTGGATGAGCTGGTTCATCTCAGCTGAATTAAAAAGCTAATGAAACAATGTCAGTGATAGTGAGTAAAATATTGCGATAGGTGTTTGATCCAGGCTGCATTCAAAACTACAGAAGCTATTAAGGCAGTGCGTATACTTACATTTGAGTCCTGAACAGTCAGCAGAGCCTCCACAGCCATTCCTCTGCTTAAAAAGAGAGTTGGATTGTTCCATTTCTCTCACGTTCTGCTCACTAAAACAGCATCACCACCAGTGATGCAGCACTGGGATCACTCTGGTTCTCTTCCTCCTTCCTTTCTCCATAAGCAATGAGTAGTTGTCATATAAACTCCTAGAAGCTTATCTTACTGAATGTTGTTGTTCCAGTATCAACCAATCAATTATTCAATGCATATACTTAAGTTTCTTCATCCCTTTCCTCACCTTTGTCCCTTCCTGTGCCTGTAGAACAGCTTATAGTGTAAGTGTCCAACCTTTTGGCTTTCCTGGGCCACACAGAGTGAACAGAAATTGTCACAGGGTCGCTCTGAATGTAATGCCTCCTATTTATTCCCATGGAGACTACAATTGATACAAAGAGCATAATAATGCTATTCAGCTGAGCAAATTCTCAGCTACAAAACACCATTTTTCAATGTAGTCACCTATGCTATGCATTTTCACCAGTAATGAACAAGAGCCTGCATGTTGCACTCAGAAAAATCTGCTCCAGTGAAGGTGACTCACTGCCACTGTCACTGTCACCACTGCTAAAACGCACCACTCACCACTGACTGTGCTCACATGCACTGCTTGGTCTCCATCAACATTCAGCAAGTATCTATGAATGTCACTGGGCGCCATTTTCTCCACCCCTTCATTTAATCCACCCTTCCATATCAGATGCCATTTTGTCAGAGTGCCCCTCTGTGCCATCTGTCACACAGCAGCAACATGTAATGGGATATTGGTGGGAAACTTCAACCTCTACTGTCATACCACCGTGTGCCTCTGATGTCATGGGCCAAAATCATAGAACAGGAGGCATTAATTACATGTTCACCTTACCCATGACACTTAGATGTCATGGACTTCCATCCTCTCTCCAAAGATTATAGTCATTTCTTTTTCAGGCTGAATATTCTCCTCTATGTAGTCATACAGAAGTTTCATGAACCTGATCATTCTAGTTAACGTCCTCTGTGACCTTTGTGAGTGAGCCATCCAGCTGATATCCATTGAAAAGAGATCCTGAATACTCCCTATGCTTTCAGTTGGCACTGAGTTCTCTGCAACATGAGCACACCATTTACAGACTCCTTCTGCCTTTTCAGAGGTTTCATATGGTCAATGTCAGGCAGAAGAGAAGGCCTCCACACAAAGTCTCAGAAGTCAACTGTCCCAGGACAGACCAACCTTGCAGACAGCCCGGCGTTATAGTACATTGTGAACATCAGGTGCTAGGTTTAAAGAGTATGCTGGGTTTTCAGGATTAGACCCTTGCCAGAATGTAAATATAGATGCAAAGTCAGAGATCTGCAAAAGTGTTGACTCAAAGAGACCTGGAAGTCATCCCATTCACCTTCTGCTTGACACTCATTCAGGTCATCCACAACTTTGTCCTGTTTCTTAAAAACATCCAAGGATCAGTATCGTAAAATCTACTTGTTCAGTGCTGCTCTGCCCTCCTAGCTCTTCCTAATGTCCAACCTGAATGTCTACTGTCACACTTTGTGGCTCTTACCACTTGGTATGGCACTGCAAACTGCAGACGACTATTAGATACCTTCTCAGTTTCACCTCATCTAGCATGTGCTTCAGCTCCCACCCACCTTGGTGACCTTTTCACTGACCTTCTTCAGTTTGTATAAACACATCCTAAACTGGAGAGGCCTGAAAATAAATACAGTGTTGTAGCAGCAGCTCACTAATGCTGAGTAGAGGGGGATAACAACTTCTGGCCACATTCAACTTAAAAGCGGCTCAGCATATAGGTCACCTTCTTTGCAAAAAGATGTAAAGATGGTTTATGTTTTACCCCAGAGTAAAGAATTCACTACAAAGCCCCAGTCCTTTTCAGCTGCAGTCAAGATGATTCTCACCAGGTAATTTATTTCCTCAGTTTTACTGAAATATATGGCATTAATTTTCAGGTATGAAAACAGATTTATAATCTTATGACAATTTAAACAGCCTGTTGAGTAGGAGAAATAAAACCTCCACGCATATAATGAAACAACATGGTCTTTGCTTCAAAAGAAGAAACTTAGGTAACAGAAGGTGTTGCATGGAAAAAAATAAAGACACGTGAGTTGACAGCAAGATACTGATACCTAGTATAAAAAGCAGCAGTTTCAGCATCAGCTGCCCAAGCCAGTCCATTTTACTGATGCCTTCTACATTTGATAAAAATAACTGTGGCTATAACATCACCACGAAGAAACTCCTTCAGTTTGCAGTCTCATATATGATGCCATTGTTCACAGAGGCTAACAGAAAATAACATGGCTTCAGAACAGGGAAATACATACCATAACAGAAAACCTTACCAAGGTAAGCCTACTGGAAAGAAGGAAATTGCCATATATCCACAGCGCTCAATATGTTCTCTGAAATTCCAGGATGATTTCTTAGGCAGCTCCTGGGGAAATCTAGCCAGGCAACCTATGCTCATGTGAGGTAAGAAGGCTGCTAGCTTTCACCTTGGGGCTGTATTCCTCAGGGTTCCTTACCCTGAAGTCTCTGCAGTTACATGAGGCCATAGTACCTTTTTAACCAAGCTCATGGATCATCCTGCAGCACCAAGTTCTACATTCCAGTATGCTGCATACAGTTAGAACTCCTGTTGATGTGACTTCAGAAATAGGGATGACTGCAGTGGAGAAGATAATACGCTGTAAGGATTTTTGTGAAATATCCATGAAAACTTATTGTGAATATTTGAAGTTTGGATGCATAATATTACTGAACAAACAAGAGTAGTGAATCTGGGTGTTAGTCTGATACTCCCCTGCGAAGAGCATAATTGTCCTTCCTTTGAAAAATGCAATATTCCTAGAAATCTGAATAAATTCAGGACAATAAATACATTATACATTCACTGCAAAAGGTACAGAAGCAGCCTAATCTGATCAAATTTCCAACCCAAAGTGTCTCATAATTCATGAAATGGGGAAAGGTAAATTCTATGCATCTCCCATTTGCTAACCCAGTTTGCTTTCAGCAGCGGTAGAAAATAAAATTATCAAAGAATAGCTTCTTTTTAAACTGTTAACATAAACAGCTGCTTACTCCACATGGGTCCAAAAAACACATCAGCACTTTCTTTCTCTCTAGGGACAGAAATTCTGTTCAGGTTCTATTCATAATTAAAAATCCCAGTAGCCATAGCAACAGGACCATTGAATGTCCAAGGCTAGCCCTATAAAGGCCTGAGAAACATCCCCAAAGCACAGACCAAAGGCTATTTAAAAGGGAAACGTTCTTCCTTGCTCCTTGACTACCATCTTCTTGTTGCTGAGGAAAGAGGGAAGACTCCTAACTCCCAATATGATATCTCTCTGTATATTAACTAGTTAGAAAAAAGGCTAAATACAAAACTAAATCTCTCAAGCAGAATTTCAGTACCTAATTTAGTTTAATATTAGGCCCTTGGCTCCTATTCTCTTCAGTTCATAAATGTAGATAGGCTGGAGGGACTGCAAAACACAAAGCAATAACATAAAATAAACTATTAAAGCTAAGGACACCGTGTTCCTTTTATTCTCACACACACCCACACACACACCCCCACACACAGGCAAAAGCTCCTCAGGAGTACGAATCTTGAAATGTGAAAAGTCCAGTATGTAACAAAGCTGTAAAATAGACTTATTACTTTTTTATGTGCATGTCCTGTGTCATTAAGCAGCCTTCCTAGAAAAAAAGACATGGTAAATACATACCTTTTTTGCTGCAGGAGTGGTAATTGCTTTTTCAACACAAGTAATTTCGAGCTACTTGCTATATACTGAGTGACACACTGGACAAGCAATTTTGTGTTCCCACAACAGCAAATTAGAAAGGCAGCCGAGCCAAGTAACCACATGACAAACCTCCTCTCCCCTTGAGTTTCCAATTATTGCATAGAAAGTACTAAAACCAATACAATGCTCAACCACTGATTCCACCATGGACCAAGTTTCACCCCAAATTCTTTTGCAATAATTCAAGTGTAAATTTTAATGTCTGTAAACTTCAGTGAGAAAGTTGTTAAAGACTGCTTTTTACAGAGATTCCTTTAAAAAAACATTATACAGTTCTTCTATTTGGAAATAATTTCTTCATTATCTTGGAGACCTGGTTTGTCCTTCAAAGTTTTGCTGCCTGAATGCTAGCACTTCATTCAGGCTTCCAAATTCAGCTGTCAGTTCCGTGTGCCAAACCTTCAGCTCAAGCTGGCAGAGAGGCTCCTGGATAGGATACATCTTCTAACAGCATATTTCAGTGATACTGTGCCCATGTAAATGAAGAATTGACTGCACCAGGAAAAAAAACAGCTTCTACCAGTATGATTCATGCAGTTTTTGTTGGTTTGTATCAAAATGAAATCTCACGATTCTAGAAGTTGTATCTTCCTTTTTGAAGCACCCTCTGGTTTTGGAAGGTTCTCCTGCTGGCCCACCTTTGCAAGCACGTGGCTGTGTTTCCACATGGAGCTCATGCTGCAGCTCCAGATTACCCTCATGCCTCTGCTGCTTTCTCCAAGAAAATAAAATGCTGACTTGTCTGACCTGCAAAGTGAAAGGACATTTGCACAAGGATAAAGACCTGTTGCACATAGGAACAAAAGCTGAGACTTTAGTCTGGAAAGCTTGAACAGTTCTGTACAGGAGAGTAAGTACTACAGAGGGAAAAAGAAATATAAAAAAGTCTGAAGCTGTCACCTCCATACAGGTTTCAACTTCATGGAACCGAATTCAGAGCTGAGCTCAGATTACAGCATTCCCCACATTTCATAAAAGATGCTTTCTCATACAGTGTCAGTTTTACTCAAAAGCATGTGGCCTTTCCCAAAGATTATCTGAGATCTGGTTAAAAGGGATTCAGAAGGGAAACGGAGTTCAAGTCATTGAAGCTATTATTATGTGTCCCACCTTACTTTCCCACCTTGCCTATGTCCTGTTTCCTAAAAGAGTCAAGCACATGCAGGCAGAAAGAAGTAAATTCAATTTTGATGGAACTAGTTTGCTTCCACAGACGGCACTGGAACTCAGATGTACACAAATAAGAAAACAAAAGGTTAACACCAAAAATATCCCAAACCAATTTCAAATGCACAGTTCAACAGGATAGGCAAACAGAACTTCTTACAGAATAAATCAAAACAAAGTAAACAGAAAAGGGGACATGCTGAAACCCATACTTCAGTTCTCAGATAAAATTCAAGCACTGCAAGCAGCTGTTTTTTCAGACTCCATGACTTTCCATAAATAAAACCACAAATATGCAAGGTAAACATCCAGATGAAGTATACTGGTTTTCCTGTCTGCAATTCCAAGTCCAAAACAAATTACTTGCCTTCTGTGCTTGGACTCAGAATTAGAAATAAGTAGAGCTGGTTCACTTTTGGCTCAAGGGATTGGCTCTAAATTGGCTTGCTGAGCTAGACAGCAGCAATAAGCATTCTGTGTGTATAATATAGTCTTAAATTTGGCACTTGCTCTCCCTGCAGTCCTCTGGCACAATGACATCTATTCAAATTGCCTATTTTATTTGCCTAACACAAGTGCTGAACATCTCAGAATCAGATGCCTGACCACAGCAGGCACCAATAATAAAATAATTCAGAGCAGTCAGTTTGGGTGCCAAAAAGAGAAGACCATGAGATCCACAGCCCTTCTCTTCAAGGTGAACAAAATGCAAAATGTGACCTTACAGTATCAGTCCTCTTATATTTGCTTTCCTAGAAGTTTCCTAAAAGTTCATAGAACTTTTCTCCTCTTGGTTGAACGACTGCTGTCCCCAGAACTTGCATACCAGGAGGTACAGACGGACAGACAAAAGATATGGTTATTATTCCTGTCTTACAGGCATCTTACAGGTATTCACACAATGTCTTGCCATGAACAAAACACTGACATACAGATAGGAAGGGAATTAACATAAATGATTCAACTGAACATTGTTATGATCCATGACCAAAGAATCTTCTGAATTTTCCAGTGTTTTGGAATTATTTTTTACTCACTATAAAACCAAAATTCAGAACAGACTTTAAGACATGTGCAGTTCTCAAGAAAATTCTTATTCACATTCAAACTCGGATGTGAGGGAGTTATTTTGGGCACTCTAACAAAATAGAGTGGGTTTCCACCAGCTCTTGAGGTCAAAAAGAGCTAATACTAAAAGGCTAGGCAGAATTGTGCCAAATCTTCTAACATTTAAAGTAGTGTTTTAAGATGAGAGATGAAGGCCTTACCCTCAAAAAATAGCAAGTGCACTTTAGGGAAAAGGCTACAACTTATAGTAACAAAACCATGAAATTCAAATTATGAGCTTGTGACAAGAGTAAATTAGCAACGAACATTAAGTCACAACTGTAAGATGATTCACATTTAGTATTTATTCCTGTGTCATTTATATGGCACCACTGCTGTCTGAAGCAGTATAAAACAGCTGAGTTGGGTAAAATGAAAAACTGGTCATTACGCAGAACCAGTCAAAATGCAGGGGCTGATACACCAAGTTATAAAACAAAGTGGGATGTATTCTGGCTAGATGTTTTACCTCACTTATTTGCCTCCTCAGCCATGTCCATTTCCTCATCAATGCCTATTTTGTGCCAAGTCATACACACCTCCGTGTCAGTATCCTGTGCCTGTGATCTCTGCTTCTCAGAAGTCACCATCAAGTCAGGCAATTCATCCACCTTATGGCTGCCTTTCTTCATCAAAGCTTTTAATGGGTTTATCATGCAAAAACATTGCCCAGACTAAAATTAATCTTCTGTACCACAGAGGCCTGAAATGTGATTGTTGTGGGAATTCCTCAGGCTTTGCAGCATTTAAATTCTCAGCCACAATCTTGTGTTTATGTAGAAGAGTTATTGTGTGTTGAATAGGTTTGTGCCTACCCAGAACAATGTTAGATTAGAGCTTAACACTTCTACATTGCCCAACTTCTTGTTGTGTCTTGTCTCTCTTTTCTTTCTTTCTTTCTTTTTTTTTTTTTGGCAAAAAAATTCAGCTTTACCTAGTATATAGTAATGAATATATTCTCCTTTTGTTTTTACAGAAAGATGTTCCTAAGGCTTATGTTGTGGGTTGGAAAGTCTACTGTGTGTTCCATTTAAATGAAAAAAAAATGGAAAGAGGAGTTGAAAATTAAGTTCTTAAGAAAAAAGATGAAACTAAGCAAATTCCCCAGTCCTCCAATTAAGAGCTTGCTCATTCAGGCCTTGTGCATTGCCAGCAGACTGCACACTGATAAAACAATTTTGGATTATTTAGATTTGAGCAAAAACGCTGTGAGTTTAGAAGGCCAGCATGAAAATCATTGGCATAATGACAAGTTCCAGCAATAAGAAAATTCAATTAAATCATTACACAGAAACATAGCACTGATGGAATTTTCACAGCTCTAATGAGGCCAGTATGGAGCTCGTGACCTGCTATGAAGAATGTTTAACAATGATAGGCCACTGATTGCCATTATTTCTTTAAAGTTATAAGAGGGAACTCATCCTGCACTGGAAGGGCCTAATCAGTGCTAAAAAATGATAGCCTAAATAGAAGGTTTTCGTAAGAAATGATAGCATAAACAATTGATCTTTCTTTCAATCTTCCCATTACAAGAGAAGAAAATCAAAAAATAAGTTTTGCAGCATTCTCATAAATTGGGAACCAAGTTATCACTAGTGAATCAAAGATGGATTCCATCAATATGTCTTGAAGATGCTTTAAAAGATGTAGAAGAATTAATTATTTTCTTACTTCAACAATCTCTAAGAAAACTATTGAAGTAGAATAGAACTGGTGAACTTGGATTTGGATGTACAAAAGAAAGAGCCTTCAACAGGGCAGGAAATTCCTGAGTTTTGTAGACCCATGCTGCCAGCTGACAGCACAAGACACTGGCTGCATTTGGTGCTGGGCCCAACTCACGGATTTCTGGCAATGTGGTCAGACCTGCTACAAGAAATGAAGTAAAAACAAAACAAAAAATAAAGCAAAAATATTTGTACAGTTATGTTTTATTTCATTTAGCTGACTTGGATTTCAGATCAGCTCTCGAGAACACAAAGTACTTTGGACTCCATATGAAGTCCTCCAGTCAGAATGTGATTAAGACAAATTTTAACTCCCTCTTGTAGACAAAATGAAATCCAATGCCAGGAAGAATCATTTACTTCAGTACTCTTGGGAGAACTAAAACACTATTAAAATAAATGCACAGTGGGTAAGCACAGCTCCTCACATTCTCGAATTGCTTTTTTAGAGAAATGCTTTATTAAGGTTAATACTATTCTCAGAGTTCTTCTGGGGAGGTGGGGAGAAAATAATTCTTGACTTTCAAAAGGTGTTCTAAGGCCTTCAGAGAGTCTTTCTGATTTTTGAAGTTTTAGTTACTCTACCATCGTCCCTCTGGCACATGGAGCTGGGACCTGTGGTTAAGTGTTTATTGAACAGGTATACATTTATTACCCTGCTACATAAATACTGTTATATTGATATTTCCCATGCTAAATATGTCTTTCCTTGGGTGTTTAACATTCATCGTACAGTATGCTACATCTGCAGAAATGTGCTTAATAAAGAGAATGAGAAAAAGAGAGGGAGAAAAACACTCCTGGCAAATTTTCCCACCATATTCATCTTACTGTAATTAACACAAAACGTAGCCAAAAAAAGTGGCTCAGAGCAAAATGACTTACCTGATATGTTAATGTAATAAAGAACTGACTGATTTCCACATCTCCACCGGAACTGCTAAGAAGAAAGTCAATATCCCAAGGTCTCACACGTCCTTCTGTGGCAATACAAGATTGAAAAGAATCTTTATTACAACACAAGATTCAAAAGAATTTTAATTACTTGTGGACATCGGCTTTATTCCTTCCTAGAACCTGATCTTGACTCTTGTCAGTGTTTACACTCCCTCATAAACTCTCAGCTGTGCTCTTAGCATCTCTGTTCTCAAACGTCACCATACTGCAGGGGACAGTTTGTGCTCAAGTCAGTTTGCACAGGAGGATGCTGTATATTATGCTGGACTGTGCCTTCTCTTCCCTCTTTAATGTGCAGGGAGAAGCATCTAAAGAATAAGCCTGATTTTCTGGGGAGCCAGCTATTATTACTAAGAGAAGCAAGGCAGGAACAGAGAAAAAAGTGGGACAGATCCGGGAGGGGACATAAGAGAAAAACAAGCCCTGAGCTGCTTGCACTTTCTATAGATGCTGTAGAAGTAGAGGGATTGGCATTTAAATGTTTGCCAAAGTAAATCAAATATTTAAGAAGTAGATTGCCTACTTGGGTGAAAAAAATTTAGCTTTTCAGGAGCAGTGGTATGCTTACATAGAGTCAATTTTCTTTTAAACAATCACCCATTATAAACAAAAGTAAAAAACAGACCTTGACACACCATAGCCAGAGGAAATAGTCTGCACTGCAGTACTTAAAAATAACACAGGTTTTCCAGCATTTGATATCCAATGTAGCTCCTCTTCCAGACTGCATTTCTAAATGAGCTGTAGCTGTTACTGTAGGCAACACCAGTAAAACGGGTTGTGTTGCTCAGTATTCTGATGGGGGGATTCCTGCCTCGTCTTACTTCTGTAGAACAGACTATCATGCAAATGTTTGCTGCAGTGCCTGGTTACACATGATTGAAATACAAAAAAAATAAAACCACAGTATTTCTTTGCCAGCAACCATAATCATCTAAAAAAAATTCTAAATGCTATGTGCTTTTATCTACAAAAAGGAATCACGACATCTTAATCTGAATACCATTACTGAAAAAAAAAAAAGAAAGAATGAAAAAAAATACCTTTAAGGGAGAAATTCCCAGTGTTTGCTCTGAAATAGATAGACTTTATTGATTCTGCCTCAGTAATATCCTTACTGCAGAAAAAGCCCTTTAGAAACCGGAAGGCATGATACACAAGGAATGAAACGACGATTGCATAAATGCCTTCCTCCCATTAACCAGTCTGAAAGCTTTTCCCACAGATATTTTATGAAACTTTCCCACTAACTAGTTAGGTGCAAAATTGCCTTGATTTTTTTTTTTCTCTTTGTGGGAGAATACTGAGGCATTTCCTAGAAAAGGCTCAGGCAAAAGGTATTGCAATGTTAGCTACCCATTACAACGTTTTAAAACAGTTTAATAGAAGGTTAAATGTTACTAGGCTTTGGAAAAGAAAGAATTTCCTACAGCTGTCCTTCTCTGGTGTCATTATTCCTTGTAGTTCCAGTTCAGCTCATTTGTCATGTTATAAAGCATGGTAATGATAATCTTGTTGTTCTTGTGAACGCTATGTGAACAGCTGACATATCTTATGACTATTCTTACTTCAGGGTCAAACAATAATTTGTGTGAATTAGCATCACAGCTGAACATTTTCTCTTGTCTCTGTGAGTTGTCAGATGTTTTGGCTTTCACCTATAATAGCCTATAGTGTATATTTTTAGGAAAGTACAAGGAGTCAGTGGTGAGAAGACCAGCCTAAAGAGATTAAACCACTGTATAAGTTCAGTTGTTAAAATCTGTAGCAGAAGATTTGATGAGAACTTAGAAAGCTATTACTTCAATAGCAATAGCAAGAGCTGGCAACATACTGCCAAAGTTATCTAATATTTTAAATCAGGGTCACATTCCTCTTTTCTTGAAAAAGTTTGTCTATCTTCTGCTCCCACCTCCTTTATAAATGTGGTTAACTTCAGTCCTTGACTTCTACTTTTCTAGATACATACTTGCAGCCTAAATCATATCAGCCCTATCCACCCTAGCTCTGCATCCCAGCAAGCACTACAGCCTCCCTGCACCTTGCCTTGCCAAACCACAAGATCTGCTTCCCTGTATCTCTGCCCAGGTCGTCCCAAAAATTATTCTTTCCCAGGTACTCCTGAGTGGGTAATGCTCCAATCTCCGGTGACAAGAGAAGTGAGGGAAAGAAGAGGCAAAGACCACATTTTATAGATATCTTTTACACATGGGATATACGTTCTGCACACTATCCCACCTCAGCATTTCAGTAACTGTTAGGTTGGGTCTTTTGACCAAACATGCAGCATTATTCAGTAATATCCCACATAAATCCATACTGATCTATCTCAGTGGAATAGCTAGTTATGAAAAAAATTGTTCCATTTTCTTTTCAAATAAATGTGGTATCACAATGATTTCAAAATGCTCAATGATTTAAAATACTTTATAATACTATCTTTCAATTTGTCATAAAAATTCCTAAAGCAGTGGAGAAAGAAAATCCTAAGCAGAAGTTCTGACTCTGAGAAAGTACAGACCAGAGAGTTTTGTGTTCCATTTTCCTTGTTTAATGAAAGTTGAGGGATGAGGCCCAGTATTATACATGTAAAAACTACAACTCACTAGCTGACAACCTTTTAAATGTGTCAAAGGCTTTAACTTGCATAAATATACTAAATGATTTCTATAACTATTAAGAGATAATGAAGACATTGAGATCTCCATTAAATCTATTCCAGGAAGATAAAAAGAGCCAAAATTAACCCAAACTAAAATATTTGAAAGCTATATGTCTTGAGAGTTTGAAAAATGTAACATTCTATGAAAAATGCCCAGACAATCTAACACAAGGAATTTTGAATAGTATTTTGATGCCAAGAAATGGCATGGAGCCCTACATCAAAATGAAAAATATCCTATTACAGATATCTGTAAATTCTTGAGCAATGAGGATGGTAATTTGATAAATGACAGGGATGGTCTGAAAGGGAAAGGAGTTCAGCTTTTAGATCTTCATGATACAAAGCTTCACCTGCAGGTTTTGTTTTGTTTTTACGAGCATCTTTTTTGTGGGATTTGCACATTTTTATTTCTCCTGTTGGCTTCCTCACCATGACTGCTTTGATCGTCTACTTTCTCTTTAAGTAATTCTGTGCAGATGTTACTGTGTGCCATACAGCCCTTTTTTACTTATAAAAGCAAGCCACGACAACAACAGGGAAGAGGTAGAAGAAAGCACCTAGTGAGCAGTCAGGGCAGCACCTCAAGAACTTCTGGTCATAGTGTGGAAGTGCACCAAATGTCAGTCTTTCCTCTAGGCAGCAATGTGATTGGAGGTACCCTGAGGATGCACAACTCCTGAAACCTCTGGATGCAAAGTTAATGAAAGTATGTAGAGCAGACAATATTCTGTTAACAACCCACAGGGCTGGCACTAGAGTGACGCATCAAAAATTATTTATGCTCAAGCCAGCCACTGCATGTGGTAAAGCAAACTGTTCTACTGATTATCCCCATACTCACATAACTCAGACCCTTGACACACAGTCGAGGTCTCGGTGCCAGATGCACCAAATGTAGCTACCTCCCTACAAATACTGCTGTCACACCACTGCTTTCTCACATTTGCAAGTAACATGTCTCTCTTCTTGCTGTCTCATGCCTGAACCTCAGAATTAGCTTGAACAGACAATTTCTGAAGTTAGTGAGTGTTTCCACTGAGGTAATTGGTCTGAGTTCAGGGTATCTTAACTGCTGTCTCAGACAGAGCCAAACTCAGTACCACAAAGACTCTATGGAAACTAGAATGTTCTTAGATGAGGACCATTTTCTCATTGTTCAAGGTAATGACAGGTCATAGCCATTCAGAAGAAAACATTAAAAACTAGCAAATAGTTCATGAGAATCTCTTCTAAAAACCTAACACCATTAAATAAATAGTAATATTACAGGTCTTGGTAAGTCTGTACAAGCACAGCCAGCCAGAAGGATTCTGAGAAGGATTTTCAGTGTTTATTCTCATAAATTAATTATTGCTTCCTAGGAATAGTATTTCAAATATAGAAAAAAAAATCCCTACTAAAGCGTTTTACAGTGTTCTCATAAACCTCTGAAATAACAATGGAAATGTACAAGCTTTTTTGTTGTCGTTGTCGAGTGTGTCACAAAATACTGATGTCTAAGAAAGGAATTATGTTCTCAGGAATAAATCTCTGGAACCACCTCTGTATCTATCCAGTTATGTCGCATTGTATTCATTACAAGAGCATTTGAACACCTCCCAGCTACTTACAATGCAAACAACAATCTCCGACTCCTTTCCCACAATAGGATTGCATTCATATTCCTTCCTATGCTAGCAAATTTGTTGATTTGTCTATCTGGTACCTGTACAGTGAATACCTCAGCTTGTCCTGTGTCCCAGAGAGCAACATATAGTAAGTATAATACAAAATAGCAGAACTGAAATATTTTTTGGTTTGTTTGGCAATCTTGTGCGTATACACATGCCTGGGAAATTCAACAAATACATATTGCATTTGATTTTGCAAGTGAATATTATTTATCACACCAGAATTTCTCTCATTTTGTAAAAGCAGATTATCATCCCTACTCCTGAAGATTTCCTGCCATGCTGGTACAACTCCACGTGCATCTCCCTGTAAGATAAACCTTTCAGGAAATAGCAGTAGTGAGATTTTGCTTTGCAGAATCGTTTAATAAAAAGTACGTCATTATTCATTCTATAGGAGTCTCCCTGGAAATAGCAAGCTCTCATTGAACAGGGAGATGCTTCAATTGTAAATCATAGGATACCAAACTGGGAAGATAAAAACCACAAAGAACATTTAAATTAACAGAGAATGGATGAACAATTCATAATTAATGATTTGGGAATGAATGCCACCTCAATTTATCATCAAGTATGTGCAAAGGCGGTACATGCACTTGTATGCCTTTTACAGTCTTTTCGGGGTCATTACTGAATTCTGGCCCAGTCCATTCCAGTACAACTGATAAGGTCGGGTGTTTAGTCCTGCACTGACATCTCAGCTAATAATTGTGCAAAGGATGACATCAGTAATAAACTAAATGCTTGTCATCTTGTGGGAAAAATAAAAACAAACAACTGTCAGAGCTTGTGCCTATGAATTCAGCATGACTGGCTGTGAGGGATTGTGTGAGGCTTTGTGGAATCTCTCCACGCACAGTTTAAAAACAGATTGATGCTGTGAGTTTTGTGTTTATAAAGACTGTATCTTCAATTACAGAGTATGTCTATTTTCTCCATTGGTTGTGTTCTCTTCTTGTTTTTACGTAGGATTGAAATTCCTAATCCCAGCGGTGTTTCGGGGCCGACAGTTGTGCAGGGATGCCATCTTTCTCACAGTACATGCCACGTAACCTGTTACAGGGGCATTCAGCAGCTACTAGCCAATACCCTTCTCACCCATATAATCTCACACATGGAGCACTTCAGAACACAGCAGGGGCTTCCCTCTCTGATGGTCACTGTGTGGACATCACATCTGGCCACGTGGTGGGACTATGCACATTCACACCAAGTCTCCTTAAGGACTTCAAGTGCATTTCTCTAGCCACAGCAAAAAGGCCCTGAGCATGCCACCTGGAATAAATACTGCAGCTTTGTGATAGAAAAAACAGCTGAGTCTTCAGAAGAGAACTAGTAAGGAACAGGTTGTGAGATACCAGAGCAATTTGCCCAGCTCACTTCAGGCTGTCTCTCAATCTCCAGGCTATCTTTAGGAAAGAGAGAGTTAGGATGCATCAGAAGCTGGCCTCTTCTAGTCATTATTTTTTTGTCATCATCATGTGAAAATATCATGGGACAAAGAGTTCATTGTCACACTTGCAGTTGCTTTCCTAAACCTAAATTTCAAGAGGAAGTAACTGAGCAGGGGATCATCTAGTGGGGATTTGGATCATCTGTCAAGGATGATAAAATGTTTAACTGATACAGAGCACCTCTATCTAAGGAGAGAGCACAGGTGAGTCCAGGAAAGGAGGTGGAGTGCTAGCTACATGACTGAACAGAGACCCTGATGGCAGAGGAATATCATTGCTGTAAGAAGAGGGTTCTGGGCACCTCAAGCTCAAGGACAGGTCCAGAGTAAGGAGAAAACTGGAACATGGGTGTATGTGAATTCACACTCTGCCTCTACCTGCTCCACCTTCCACATACCTCTTATAATGCTATTATAGCCTCACAGTCTGAGCTCTGGGGAAGTGTGAGAATCGGCTTTCAAGGAATGCTCAGGATCAGCACTGCTGGTCAGGCTTCTGGGCACTGAAGCCCTGATCCTGAGAGAGGCCCAGCCTCTACGTGAGAAGTTTATCAAAGACAGCAAGGAAACAACACCAACATTATTCAGGTGGAAAAAACCTAAAAACACACAGGCTCCAAAGGAGCCAACTCAGCAGGATATGTGCCCAGCTTCTTTGAAAACCTCACTTCAAAGATGACATCTTTGCACCTTTCAGGATTCTTAGAATTTAGCTGAGACTTTCAGCTAGAGTATCTCAGTCAAGTACAGCAAAGCAATAACAAAACCCAGAAGCAACTATTAATGAACTGTCAAAGGAAAATGTTCCCTTTCAATGATGCAAAGACAGTTTCTGAACACATACTGATTCATTTAAATTCAAGTCTATTTTTTACTTAAATTTGCCAAAAATATTCTGGGAGTTTCCAATACTAGTCTTTATTGATGTTTGCCATATCCGGAAGTTCTTATTCAACTTATATTTGTTTGTAATCCAGGACTGGGAAGAAAAAATAGCAACGTTTTCATAATTTGATGCTCTATAGGAATTTCTATCTCCTAGACCATAAGTAACTACATGTTGTATACAGGCCATTTCCCTGGGTTTGCATGCTGCTGGTTTCCTCTGGAGAACTCATTTTTTTCTGATTTGGGTATTTTCTGTCAAGAAGATCTTACGATTGTGTCCATTTGAGTGGGATTTCTGGTTGGCATATGGGGAGATGTTCCAGAGGCTTTGTTGCCTGCGCAAAACTCAACAGTACATGCTCTGCAACCTCCAGAACCAGAGTGATGCTGAAGAAGTAGTATATGTAGAAGTAAAATCTCCCATCTCCAAGATGTGTTGGTTTTTCTTTACATATGCAAATCCTCATAAGCCGTAAATCCTACATTTTTCAATAGCACAGACCTGGCTCTGTATTTACTATAGAATGTACAGACACTTCTGTCTGACCTTCCAGTACTCAAATTTTACCTCTCCTGCTCAGAAGCAGAAATCAGCTTCTGATATATCACCAACAGCCAGATCCCATTGGTGAGAACTGAGAATACACTGAAGGCAAAGACTACATGACACCTCCCTCAGTATTCACACAAACTTTATTGAGGAAAATTGCTTTCCTTCTTCTGCCCCCACAGGAAATGAACTACATGGAGAACAACAGCAAACGCTTCCACAAATACTTCAGTCCAGAAGAGCATTCTCATTGAATTAACATGATGAATTAAATAGAGAAACTGGGACCAATTCATGATCAGACAAATAAAATAAGCTGTTGATGCACAAAATATTCAAAATTTGTGGGCCCACCTAATACTTTTTTTCATTGTTCCTCATTCCTACTGCAACAAACATTTTCTTTGTCTCACTAAAGTCATTCTGACTGCCTTTTTTTTTTTCTTTACATTGCCCAAAATACTTGTGCGCTGAACATAGCAATATCTCCAGCAAACCCAGCTGAATGGCTTGCGAAGTTATGTCTTTGGAAACATAAAAAGACTGCGATGAAAAATAAAATTTTGATGGTGGCCTATAAACAGAGGTCAGGCTTTCAAGGTCAGTGAGAGGTAAGTGGCTTGTTTGTTCTCCTGGAAGTAAAGTATTAAGACCCTGAAGTTTAGAAGATAATTTAACCCAAGCTCTCACTTTCTAAGAGATGTACTCAGCATTCAAAGGGAGGAAGCACATTCATCAAGACTTTTCATTGCCACCTAAAACAAGAAAGACATGCATCATTTTCTGACAGAATAGTTACAGTACAAGATGTCTTCACATTATGATTTCCCCATCTTTTTGCCTACCCTAGAATACATAGAATCTTAGGTATTTCTGCTATCTGGTCTCTAATGTCAATGGAGGCAGACATTTTCAGAGATCTTCCATGTTTTGACTGAGCCTAATGGAAGTATGGGTTCTTTGTCTGGATGCACAAAGTTGGTAAAACAAACATAGGTGCCAGTACAGATATTTTCAGATACCTATTCTGGAGCACCTGAATGTCTTCCTTGGTTGAAAAGAAAACGCCAGACACAGGCTTCAGATCCTGTCTTGTGCATTAACCATCTAAGAGTCGTGAACTCACACCCTTCTTTACCACCTTTTTTTCCTTCTTCTCTCTTTTAGTCCACTCCTGAGTCAGTCATGAGTTTCACAGACTTACTTTAACCCCTAAGGAACAAAAGAACCATGTGTTGCTCCTGAACCATTAGAGATTTGTGAATGGCCCAGATGTGGCCCTGCCATCAAAGACAGACCTCTTACAGCAGGTTTGTACTGGTCCTACAGCTGGTGGGGTATCTTAATTCTTGGCTGCTGAAAGAAGCAACTGAGAGTGACTTTGCAATGTTGTTGGGGTTAATTCATTCAGGCACCTAGCTCAGCTCTGACCCAGCATGGACCCATTGCCATTGCAATGCCTTTGCACATTGAACTTTCTGCAGTGCATGGAACTTTCTGCAGCTCTTCTCTCACAATTCTCAATCATACAGAGACTAAGCGATGCATTTGAAGGATCAGGCAAACTTCTCTTGTTTGGGACAGGTCAACATACATACACAACTGTTCTATATTCTGCACTGCTCCTCAGTGCACTTCTAGCCTCAGTTCAAAGAAATTGTGACTACAGCTTTTGTAACAGAGGACAGAGAGAACACAGATAAAGACTTTTGCTTCCTCAAAGCCCTCTTTCAGCAGAAAGATCAGTCGATATTTTCTATAGTCTGTCTTGGGATGTAGGTGAAGCTATGGGCATAATTATTTTCACCTACTGTACTGTGCACAGCAACCATTTATAGTTGTGGAAATTCAAAAGGTCATGGAAGCATCATCAGTGAGGCAGCCTGCAATAACAGCTGAAAGACAGCTGTGGCTTACAAACAGCCAGCTTTAAGAACCATAGACACAACAGGTAGGTCCAAGAAATAACAGAAGAAAGGAAGAAAAGAAGAAAGATGATGTAAGGCAATGATAATAAATCAAGCAGCTAGGCCTGACAAAGTCTGTAACTGAGTGTCTCTAACTGAATTTCAAGTGATATTCAACACTTCTATGATTAATCTATAGTAAATCAAAGGTGGACTATTCAAAAGTTGATTATTAAGCTTAGGAAGAAAATCAAATATGTAAAATAAACCTGATCCCAAGCTGCAGGATTTCTGAACACTGAATACTTTCAGTGATACAGCATTCACAGCTTTTCTGGGCAGACTGTTCCAGTCCTCATCATAAACAACATCTTCCTTATGTCCAATGAACATCTCCCCTCTCTCAGTTTAAAACCATACAGCAGACCCAGTACCTTCCCTCACCACTGTAGTCACAGCCATCCAGCTGTACAATTCTCCCCTGACCCAATCAAGGCACTGATTGGACATTTAAGACGTTACTAGAGGGTTTTCTGAATGAAAAGTAACTGATGACACATGAATATATATTTTTTTTCTGTGCAGAAGAAACAGCACAATGTCATCTGCTCTTCCTAATTAAAATCATTATATGTTGCTGTTGCATAATAATGGAAAGACACATAAAATAGACCTGATAACCAAAGACCATCAGGATAAAATTTGAATCAACTATAAAATGTAATGTTACAGTGCTTTATTTTGTGCATAAAATTAACACACGAAATTCTGATCTAAATCATCAGAAGCTGCTATGCCAAATGTTCCAGTGTTATGGCTCCAGGAATAGAAATTTCAGAACTAAGTGCTCAGTTCATTTTTGTCTTTCAGGCTCTGAAAATCTGGATGGCACAGGTCCCTTTGCTAGCCTTCAAGAAAAAGAGGGACCTTGTGCCATCTGAAGCTAAAAGAAGACAGCATATTTTATCAAGACAGAGCTACACGCCTGCCTACTTGGCAAATCTTTTACTCCATCAGAGAAAGCAGTTGAGATCCCAGCGCTGCTGCTTGAAGCAGAAGGTTGTGCATTACCATTTTACAATGCTGCCATCTTTTGGCATAGGTGGAGTTTCATCTTTAAACATCACAGTCAGCAAATTTAACTTTTTGCACTTTCATAGTTTTTCTCAAAGGGATTTACGTGGCTAAACATAAACAGCTGCAACAACAGAACCTTTTGAGAACCGTCTCAGGCTTTTTTGAAAGTCAGTGGAAGAAATAAGCACTTTTGAGGTGTGATTTACTTAATCCCAAAGTAGATATCCAACAGACATCAGATGTGAGCACTACTTTAAAAGTATTGATGCTCTTTTCCAATGGCTAAAACAGCCACCGAAGAGTGATCACCTCAATTGTATACATCGCTGATGCAGTCTAAGTGTACAGACCTGGCAAAAGGAATACCAGTTCATAACACAGTGGGGAAAGTCTTCAGAGGTGCTGCTAACTATTAATTCATTAACTTGTATCCACACACAGTGAGGCAGCAGGCACAAAAGAAGAAGGTGATTAACCACATCTAAATCTGGATGAGCGACGACATTTATTCCAGAAGTCCAACTCCAGTATACACTGTCTTTGCCAGTTTAAGATGTTTCTAGTTCTCTCTGCTTTGCTTTCATAGCCTGTCATTTCCTGCCTCAGAAAACTTAAGTAAAACAAATTTTGAATTCAGATTATACAAGAGCTAAACTGAAGTAGGATTTGTTTTAATCCAAAGATCTTGCTTTATAGTTGAAAAACTGCTACAAATTAAACAATGTTTAATATGATTTTGTCTTATCAAAGAGAAATTGTAATAAATTAAATGCTCTAGATGGTTAATAATTAGCCAACAGCTTTAGGGGTGATTTATTTTAGATTATCTCTAAATCAGTAGAGCAACATAAAAATAACACATTTGCAAAATAATTTTCTTCATACAATTTTGCATCAGTTTAATCGAACCACACATTTAGATGTTACAGATATATACTTCTTGAAGAGCGATGCAAGAAATAGAGGTCAGTATCTAATTTCCTACTTTCTATTAGAATCACCATGTGACTATCCTGTCAGTGTCATGTCAACAGTGCTCTTGCTATTTACATTTTTAACAGATCCCCAGTCACTGTACTCCTTGATTCTTACAGCATAAGGTAATTAATTGGTCAATTAATGAGTCTGAGTAGATGATAAATGCTCTCTGAGGTGTCTAGACTTGACAACAGCTTATAAGCAAAATTTCTCTGCTGTCACAGCTGTTCTACTCCAGCAGTTCAATCTCTGCCCAGGCAATGTTATCATAATTTTCTGCCTGGCTCTTGACTAGCATTCAATCATTGGAGCAGCCCCAAAAACTGAAAGGAATACAGCCATGGAAGAAAATTCAAGATGGCCCTGCTGCAGTATGGGCCACCATTCATAAAACTGGTAACAGCAAACCTTCCCTGTTATGCTTCTGGTTCCAAACCTGGGCCACCTGGCTACAAAAAGATCTGGGAGTCCTGGTGGACACCGAGGTGAACACGAGACAAGAAACGTACCCTTGCCATGAAGAAGGCTAAGAAGTTGTGGATGCCCCATCCCTGGAAACATTCAAGACTGGGTTGGATGGGGACCTGGGCAGACTGATCTAGTGGATGGCAACCTTACCCATGGCAGGGAGTTGGAGCTGGGTGGGCTTTGATGCCCCTTCCAACCTAAGCCAATCTATGATTCTGTGATTCTATGATACTAGGCTGCACTAGGCAAAGCATCAACAGCAGGTCAAGAGAAGTGATCCTTCCTCTCTACTCATCAGTGGTGAGGCCACACCTGGAGTACTGGGTCTCGTTCTGGGAATATAGTATAAGTGATACATGGACATGCAGGTAAGAATCCAACAGAAGAATACAAAGAGGATTAAGGGACTGGAGCATCTTTCCTAAGAGGTGTGGCTGTGGCTGTTTAAGCTAGAAAAGTGAATCTTTGAGGGGGCTCCCAACAATGCATATAAATACCTTGAAGGGAGAATGTAATAAAGACAGAGCTGAGCTGTTTTTAGCAGTACCCAGAGACAGGAAAGGGGGCAATGGGCACAAACTGGGGCGCAGGACGTTAGCTCTGAACATCAGGCAGCACTGTGCAGTGCGGGTGACAGAACACCACACATGCTGCCCAGAGGCTGCACAGTCTCCTCCTTGGAGACCTCCAAGAGCCACCTTGGGCCTGGCAGCCTGCTCTGGGTGCCCTGCTGGGGCAGGGGCTGGGCCTGACGATCACAGAGACACATGCCAGCATGCCATTCCGCCATCTTAGCGCATCTAGTGATTCGCTCATGAAATCCCTGAGTCGGGGCTGTATCTTCACGACTAACAGATACCCCTTGTATAACTCACGTATCGTTTTTTGTGCGTGTGTGTGTGTGTGTGTGCTTTTGCTTTTAACGAAAGCACCCCGTTCTGCTGGGGTCCTGCCACGGCACGGCTCTCCGCAAGATGGCGCCGCGGCACCGGTGAGGGCCGGGCGGAAGCGGTGGAGGTAGCGCCGTGCCGCGCTGCGTGCATGGCGGAAGGGAGCGACGGAGCGCCGCGGCCTCGTCCGCTCGGTTCCCCGTGCCGCCCGGGTGGGTACGCGGGCTCCGGCCGAGGCATCTGGGCTGGGGAAGCAGGTGGTGTTAGCGGGAGGACACACAGTTCGGGAGGAGTGAGTTGCGCTTTCAGAGCTTGGGCGCCGGGTGGGGGCGAGCAAGCAGCGTTTATCGCACGCAGATCGGATTAAGGGGGCTGCGGAATGCCGGTGCTTTGGGGGCAGGGCCCCGTGCGCGCTGCAGGCCGCTGTGGCCGCGTGTTCCGCAGGGCCGCGGCCTCTTCGTCTTTTTTGTGCTGGGGGTGAGCTAAAGGGCTCTGACGGGAGTTTTGCTATGACGTACGCAGGGCCCAGAAGTTACTTTTGCTTTTAAAAGATAAAAAAGTTCCGTCCTTTCCAAGCTAACGACTGTAGCGATGAGGTCCCGTGAAGCAAAAGCTTGCTGGTGCTGCTCGTAATTGCTTTGCCTCAGCTTTGGCCCCACGTGGATTTGGGGTTTGTGTCCCGGATCTCAGTTTCCCTCCTTTCAGCAGCAGCAGCACAGGGTTACTGCCTCTGGCTCTGCTTGGAGCACTCTAAAGTTTGATCAGCGTGGCTTGTTTACATCAGTTAAACGGAACAGCCCCTGCAGTGATCGTAATTTTGACTTACATGCAATTTGTTTGCAGGAATTGGCCCTGTTGGTGTATGAGATTGTCGTGAAGACATCATAGCAATAGGTAAGTATTGGATGATGGCCAGCTGTGACTGAATCCTGAGTCCCATACAGATCTTGTGTTTATGGCCATTCTTAGATAAGAATGCAGTTGGGAATTTTTCCTCTTTTTCTTCCTTAGCACTCACGGACTTGACATTTCTTTTTGGCTGTAAGTAGGGCACTTTGGTATTAAAGTTAACATCGTGCATCAGTACTAATCTGAAACATATCATCAAAGCAGTCCTCAGACAGTTCACTTTCATGGTAATTCTGCATTAGGAGTAAGCGTTATAAGTAAAAAAAATAAATAAAATGCAGTAGGTGTTTGTAGGAGGATGCACGTGGTTGATATAGTTAGATGGCTTGCATTATCTTACTGAACTCTTGGAATATTTTTAAAGGCCTTGAAATGGGTGAGTACCCAGCGCAGATTGATGTTTAATGCCTTAAACTGTTAAACTTATAGCCACGGGACGTTGTGGAAAAACGGGTTGGGATAGGTGACGCAGTTTGGCTTTGAATGCCAAAGCCATGTGGGAGCTCAAAAAGTCTCTGAAGTATCAGTTGCTGAAATCTCATTTGTACTTTGTTTTTCTGAGTATCTTTTGCTACCCATTGCTGGAAACCAGCTACTGAGTTGGGATGATCTCTGACCTGATTGGAGAAGGCACTTACAGTCTCAAGGAGTAGAAGCATTAGCAGCAATGGGCAGTTTGTGATCCTCTGTCTGTTGTTTTGGGCATTTCTTGTACAAATATAGATGCAATTTTCAGGAAAGCTTTATATGAATGCTTTGGCGAAGAATTGTGCAGAATTTCTTGAAATTCAGTTTTCTTTAATAATATCTTGTATTCTTTCCTCGGTACCACAGGCTGATTAATTTTTCAGTCATAAGTGTTTTAAATAAAGTCAGAACCTCAGTGATGCAGCTTTG
The DNA here is from genome assembly GCA_036925125.1 of Oreortyx pictus. NCBI lineage: Eukaryota > Metazoa > Chordata > Aves > Galliformes > Odontophoridae > Oreortyx > Oreortyx pictus. The sequence continues at coordinate 68,807,560 of JAUPFR010000001.1, read as the reverse complement.
ATAGGCCTTTTGAGCTGTACCTGTAGCTTCAGATATGGCAGCCATGTGACATCATGTATCTCCCCATGCTGTCTTACCAAGTCTTAAAATACAACAGTTGGACTCAACTTCATTTGGCTTCAGACAAATTGAGTGCTGTCACTGCTTTGATCGGATATATTTACTTTTGTTAATGAAACTTGCCTGATGCTGATAAAGAAACAGGCATGTTTTGATTAAAGGCATTGCCTCCATACTTAATGATCTGTGGGGAAATACTCTAAAACTGGGAAAAGGAAGCAGTAAAACTTATCAAAGAAAAAGTTTTCATTAATGGATAGCATGCAAGAGCAGATATCTTCCTAATTTTAAATTCTGCGTTTAGTGGCAATTTTCATATACTCGGTTTCATATTTTATTTTTAAAATTATGAATTATGGAAGTAGAGTTATGGCATTTATTTGGTTCTCATATTTCATATTGTGTTGTTTGTTTTCGAAGAATAATTCTGCAGAAAAATAAACTTTTTTATGTTGCAACTTGCAACGCTGTTATGCTCCACTTTATGTTGCTAGTAGTGTTTCATAAATAATTCATGGCAGTGAGTAAAGTTTGTGTTTGACAAAGAGAGCTTTTCATATTTGATAAACTAATAGAGTGGAATAGTTTCATCACATTTATTCCTTCCTTTCTTCCATCCTCATTAGAGAGCATACGTACATGTTGTATATTAATAATAAAGTATCAAACTTCACCACTTAACTCACTTTTTAAAGCAGTTACGTTAAGCTCTGAACCTGATTTCTGTGTACACTGCAGCTAGTTCTAAGAACTTTCTGTTGTGTAGCAGGAATTAGGGGGATAATGAATGTGAAATGTACCTAATTTTTCTGAAGTAGAAATAGAGGATTTGGCTACTCTGAGCTTAGATTGTTAAGTATAAGAAAAAGACACTTAGAGTGACCTTGACAGCATCCAGATGTGTATGGGAAGGGGACAGAAAGTATGCATGTAAGTCATGAGAATGGAGCTAAACATGCTGAAGAAAGGTAGCATGGGAAATGAGATGTTTGAAATGAGCAGGGGGACAGCCCATGAGGTTTCTATGTAGGTGTGGATTGTGAATGTTACAAGTCACTACAGTGTTTTTCAGCGATCTCAGTTCTGGATTTTATTCTTCCTCCTTTAAGGAGACAGTGAGGAATACAGTGAATTCATGCACGTTAGTTGCCTAATGATGCAGTCCTTCTACTTACTTCTCATCCCATTGATTGCAATGGGACTGCTTGTGTATGTAGGGCTCCTTGTTGGTCTGACTAAGGGTTTATGGGCTTGAGCTCAGTATGTACCATGCAAAGAACAATAATCTGCCTTTGTGGTAGCTTCATTGTGTTTTCTTTGATTGTGGCTCATCCTCATTCTTTCACTCAGTATTAAGATGCAAAAAAAAGAAAAAAGAAAAAAAGAGTTTTTAGTCATTAGATGGGAGTCTGAGTGCAAGTGGTGTTTGTCCTGTATTCGCGTGTATTGTGAAAAATCCTAGTTTTAGGTCTTTGTGAATCTACAACAGTTGTAAGTAAGCATCGTCTTGGCTGTATTCCAGTATTGCTGGGAAGAGCCTTTGACTATGTTTCATGGGAAGCAGTGGTGGTTTAGTGTGCTGGGTTCCCGTTACCTTTCACAGGCAACCACATACATCATGTACATTGAGTTTTAAATGACAGCACTGGGATGAGGAAGCAGCTAACTTTGTAATAAAATAATTGTCAGGTAGAGGGGCAAGTTGAAATATTTCTGTGTTTCATGTTGGTACTAAAAATGATGGCAGATACAAATCCAGCCTTAGAATCATAGAATTACTCTTGTTGGAAGAGACCTTGAAGCACATTGAGCTCCATCCCCCTGCTGGGGGCAGGATTACCAGCCATGGGATCAGGCTGCCCAGGGCCATGTCCAACATGGCCTTAATTGTTTTCAGGGATGGGGCACCACAGCTTCTCTGGGCAGAAAACCTTGTGGTCACCGTAATCTTGTTCATGTTGTTGCACTTTCCCTTCCTCCTTTCCCCCTATCTTTTTAATTCCTCCTCTCCCATTGCCCCTACTCCTCTCTCTTTTTCCTCACATTCAAAAATGTGATGGCAGCCTGAATTGATCTGTGTTTCCTTTGCAGGAGACAGGATTGGTTGTCTGGAGAAAAAGGTCAGTAAGTCAAAAGAAAGAGTTTTATGCAGGTGTAAGTTGTATGGGAGCTGTTGAATCATGGTCTGAACCACTGATTGATCACCTGAGGTGAGCACTGAGTCAGCTGCAGAAGCACAGGTGAAGGCAACTCACCTGTGTGACCGGAAGGGGTAGAGTCTGGCTCCATCTCTCCCAGACCCTATTTAAGGGCTGACCACCACTGGGGAAGGATCTCTTGTTGGAGATACCTCCTCTGTGGAGTTCCAGGCAAGCTTTGACCATAAGTGATAGGTGAGCCTTTCTTTATTTACTGGTTGTCTTTATACTATCTGTACAAGCTATGCAAAACTATACCATCCACCTTTATTATTTTGTGTGGGTGCTATTCTTTCGGGGTGTTCACCCTGCGTAAGTGCACTCTTAAGTTTAATCAGAAAATTTAGTACAAAAGTGGAGTTGAGTTTAAGTATTTTGTGGTATTTGCAACTTTTATGAATGTCCCTGTGAAAATGCTGCTAAAAAATGAGGATGCTGTGTTTGTTTTTTGTTTTGTTTTTGTTGTTTTTTTGTCATATATTTTCTTTAGAAAGTAAAGGTTGTGTAAGTATAGTCTGAGGGATAAAATGGAAGAGGGTATCGTGGAAAATCATCCAGTCCCATCATTTTAGGCTGGGAAGTATTTACTGTTTTAGTGGCAGAAGGCTCCCTTTTCCCCGTAGTATTGTAGGGGAAATTTTTGAGGACTGGGTTTTGTACTCACTAATAAAAAAACTGCTAATAAGAGACTTTAGTTAGCCACAACAGAGAAAAGATGTTCAATACCTATAGGCCGTAGTACTCAACTTTAACAAAAATATATTGATTACTTCTGGGCATCATAATGCGTGTTTTTATGAATTAAAAGCTGCTACTTTGTTTTCCAGCTCACTGTGATCAGGGAGCAAACTCCAGGAGAGATGGTAAGCAGTCTTTACGGTTGTCAATGTGATTGCTTAGTCACATTTTTCTATACAAAATGCATATAAGCACTTTTATTGACTTGTCAGCGCAGGCATGTAAAAATTAGATGTGGAAGTATCTAAAAGGTTATGAAATAGAATTCAGATCACAACAGTGAGTGATTTGTCTACTCCTGGGGAGGCTCCAGAGTCATAACAGGAAAATAACAGAGGACTCTGATCATTTGCCTTAGATTTATGGCTTTTGTTTTCTTGAGGAAATCTCTTATTTCCATTTATTCTGCAGCTGAAAAAGCACAGACATAGGAGAACTAAGATAGACTTTAAAGTGTTCCCTTCCTCTTTCCACACCAGTGTAAAACATTTCTGTAATTTCTTTTTTAACAGATGGATTTTTAAAATTCAAATGTAAAAGGGGAGTTTTTAAGGGTCACTTTCAACAGAAAAGCCATAAAAAGTATTTGGATAGGCACCAGCGTCAGAGTTCTGTCTCCATGAACTGGCTTTTTGTCTTCTTTTCTCCTAAATTAACAACTGGAGCCAGTCAACCAGCTGGATTCCAGAGCTTAGAGTGAAGTGATCAAGGGCACTTTTAGAAATGTTTAAGAAGAACTGGAGGTAATTTTTGAGCTTTAAAAGTCTATGTTGTCATTTTTTGGAAATATATAGAATGTAGGAGATTTCTGCTTTTGTCAAGCTGCGTAGTGTTTCAAAACTGGAATTTTAAGTAGTGAGAAAAATAAGATGTTCTGGAAGGAACCTGTGAATGTATCAAATTCGGCAACAGAATGTTCTCATCTGCTAAAGGATGAGGAGTCACTGTGACATTCTTTAGCAAAGTAAGAACAATAAATAAATGGAAAAAACATTGTATATCGTAGCTTTTAGGTCATTGGATGATTAAGAATGAAGAAACTCCATATGGAAGGCAGATGCTTCTCTTGCACCCACTCATTTTAGGAATAAATCTTCTCAAACGACAGGTCTTGTAGCAACACAGCGTTGGACTAAAATGAGAATCAGTGCTCTGAAGTTTAACATCCGTGAATTGTTACTTTATGGGAGGGTTCATTTATCTGGGCTTTTAAATTAGGTTGCTGAGCCCTGTAGCCCCTCATGATTAGGGTGCAGTTTTAATCAGAAGTTATTAAGGAATGTAAGTTTGTTTTATTGTTCGTGTTTTGTTTTGGTTTGTTTTCTTTATAAACTCTCATGGCTGGCAGTCTTTCATTTCTGAAAGCACTTAACAGTTACCTCAGAATGAGAGCATTTATAGACCTCTTAAGGAGTAATGGGCTCGGCTTTGCAAAAAGCAAGGAAACATAACAGCTGAGGGTTTTTTGAGGTATGAAAAATAATTACTACAAGCTCTCCAGTATTTGCGTTATTACCTGACAAAAAGAAAATGAAAACAAGTATAAATAAATGAAATTAACCTGACTTTATATTCTTAGCATTAAATGGAAAGTATTTCTTAGACTTCTTTTTTTTTTTTTCCTGTTTTGTTTGGGGTTTAATTTTTTTTTTTTTCAGAGGGTCATTCTTTTAAAGCTGTGGAATCTGTGCCAGTAGAGATCAAGGAAATGCATACAGAGTTTGCTGTTGTTGTATGCCTCTAAAAAAGAAAAAAATTGAAGAAACTAATAAAGGACTGTAAATGTCACATTCATCTCTGAAAACCTTGGCTAATCTTGCCATAGATTGGTTGCCAAAACATGGTTTAATTAAGTCTTCTCACTTAACAGGCATTCTGTTTTGCCTAGATAAAAGATTTTCTATAGAAATCAAGATGGGACAGGAGGGGGGATGGCTATTTGTTCTTTTTGTTCTAGATTTTAGGTTACTATTCTATGGCTTTATTTTAAGATCCTCTATTACCTCCTGATTTTGAGAGTGAGGATAGAGGTGAAACAGTCTATATGGAGGGGCTGGGGGTTAGAAGGACAGCAAGGCTTTTCAGTTGCTATTCGAACGCGAATGGAGGGGAACTGAGATGACATGCAGGACAAGAGAAGGTGTCGTTGCAATGTATTTCCCTCTATAGTATTATTTTTCCATGTGCTTTGTCAGTGGTACTTTGTTACCCTTTTTCATGTGTTGGTTGCTGATGAGTACAAAAGGGAGATTTACTGGCAGTTGGCTAAATACAGACTTGTTTTTGATCAAGGCCATGATGGCTATATGAACTTGGCTCAATTGCCGTTTGACCTTTCCTGAGAAACTTATTTTGGCAGACAGATGGAGGAAATATGTTACTGGATAAAATGAATGCCTTTGTTTAATATGGAGGAATTTTAATCTCTTGTGTTTTCTGCCTGCGGATTTGGAAATCAGGTGTCGGCTGTAATGCATACACCTTGGAATGACTCTGTTCTTAAATCTCATGCAAGTGGTTAAGGGAAGTGTGGAATATATCCACGCAGCATTTTCCCCAAAAATCGTTTCCACCGTAATAGTACAAACACTTGTGGGGGAAAAAAGCTCCTGGACACAACTCTGTTGCTAATTCTTCCTTGGTAGATGTGATAATGGAAAAAAAAATCACTCGTAAGAGTAGTGAAGTGTAAGGCATGTGTACTGTATTAATACTTGCCCTTTTCTTTCAGAAATATGAATTTTTTCTTAGGAGAAGAATGATTGATGATTAAAATACAAATCTAGGGCTTGCTCTTGGTGTGTTTTATCTCTCAGTTACTACTTGTTTTCTCTTTCGTGTGTGTCTCCCCCCGTTTGGATGCAGGAGGAAATCGAGCCGTGGTATTTTCATAAAGTGTACGCAAGGTACTGGAGGCACTATGATTTAGCTATGCGCTGGATGCATAGACACCAGAAAGCCTACTGGAAAGCCATGGAGTCCTTTTATCGCATACCGTGGCCTCCTTCTACAGCTTCTCCAAGTAGCCGCTACTCAGATTGGGATGGGGATGACCCCCTGTGTACCCACAGCCATTTTTCCAACTATAGCCCACCTGGCAGAGCTCAACAGTATATGGATGACCGGACATGGAACGAGGATGATGATGACAGGGAGGAGGAAGAGGAGGACTCTGAAGTGCAGGAAGACTCCGAGTCAGAAGGGGAGTTTGAATATGACCTGAGTAACATGGAGATCACGGAGGAACTTCGGCAGTTTTTTGCCCAAACGGAGAGGCATCGGGAAGAATTAAGTAAGTCTGTGCTTCTTTTGTGTTTCCTGGTGCTTGGTGGCCACCCCACTGAGTGAGGGACAGCTTCAGAGTTTACAGGTTATGTAGCGATTATAGAAACAGGCACTGCAAGCGGACAAGCGGAGCAGATTGAATCAGGCAAAACCAGTGGGTGCAGTTAAGTATGATTCGTTAGAAATTACTCTTTGAAAAATCTTCAGGCGTTTTCTGTGAGAAAGAGAATTGTGACTGCAAAGAGGAGAATACCACGCTTGTCCAGAAGACTGTAGTCTGCAGTTTCAAGAACTCCAGAATTTTTAAGGTTAAACATGGTTAATGTGCTGTATGTCTGAGAGGGAACTCAGAGGAAGTGCTTCACTACATCACTGAACCCTAGGGTAAACCTCAGTGTGTTCTATAATATGGAGCAGCCACTTTGCTTGTTCATTTTTGGCTAACCCAACAGTAAAATTCCAAGACCTTTGTCTTGTCTCTCAGCATCCCTAAGGGTACACTTCATTCTATACTGTACCAGAAGTTTCTCTTTATTTTGCATCTTGATGTGGAGCCAAGTCATTAGGCAGGCGATATAAGCCAAAGATTTAGTATTTGTCTCAGATCTTGATCATCTTTTTGTTCTGTGAAGTTCCTTTAAAAAAAAAAATTAAGTTTCTTGGTAGTGTATTTCGTATACAAGTATTGCAGGGAGATTAATGATCTGTTTTTAAAAAGTAGTATGATGAAAATAACTTTTCCCCTTAACTCAAGTAAGAAATACTCAGAATGGAAGTTCAGTACAGCTTTCTTTGTATACCAAAAGGGGGAAATACTCTGAAAGAAAAATGCATAGTAATGGCAGTGATTGGGAGGGAGAAATAAAAATCTTGTTATTCTAAGGTCTTTGATCTGAGGTATCCAGTGAGCTGAGACTCCTCAGCTTTAACTTCATGCTTCCTATCAGTATGGTGCACTGTTTCTGTAATTAGCAAAGGAACGTGAGCCAAAGAGCTCAAGTGGTAGTGTGTGATGTGCCAGCCCTTTCTCTCCATGCTTTTTCAGCATCAACTTGATGTCTTCTTCTGAAACATTCCGTTAATGGGGTACAGCATACTTCAAGATGCTTGACTGATCCTAAAATGCAGTACTTTCTTTGATTTTTATTTGTGTTTATTTTCTCTTTATGATTAATGGTGTTTGAAGGTGTGTGAGTGATTAAAGTGGTGTCCTGGAAATGGGGGAATCTGGGCTTGCAGATGCTCTTTGTCGCAAATATTCTGTATGACCTTGGTATAGCTGTTTAGTCTGTTCCTGACCCCTCACTGGCTGCTCTTGCTAAAAATATGATTTGATCCTTTATGATGAGCAGGAGAATCAGGAAGAGGCTTGTGACTCAGAATACAGATTTGACTTCTGTTCCTTTCACCACGGAGATACTTGGAGCCTTTTGGAATAATTAGGTTTTTGCTCTGTGCCATATACTAGCCTATTTATGGGTAAGTGTGACTTCACTTTCTTCAGTGACAGTATTCCTGATCTTTGTCCAAAGTTAAGCAGAATTTGGCCTTGAGCTACTGCACGCCTTGGTTTCTTGTAATTTGGAGTCTTTGTGGTATGATAAAGTGAGGGTAATAGTTGTCTGTAATTATTCAAGGCATGTAAAAGTAAATAAGTACTAGATTTAATTAAAATATATAAGTATTAACAGAACTCTTGGGTGTCTGGTGCTATCTAAATGCAAATTTTACAGGTAATTAAAAATACAGTATAAGCTTGTTCAGAAATATTTTTTTCTTGCAGGAGAGGAAAAGAAAAATAAAAAGCGTTTTTTGTTCTGTTGAAGTTTCTCATTTAGCATAAGCATCAGGAAGAGGAGAAAACCTTTGTTTCTCTCATTGTATGGAAATGAGCCGATGTGGAGACTGTTCAAGGCAGTATCACACAATGAAGTAGTGTTATTCATTTTCCTGGATTCCTTTTCTGAACAAAGTGAAATGAAATTTAGGAGTTATGTAAGTTGCAGTCCATTATACTACCATGTTCTTTCTTTCATTCTGTACTGAAGAATCCCTGTGGTTCCGTATTGATAGTCAAGACAATTGAGATAGTTGCAAATGCATAAAGGAAACCCATGGTTACTTATTTCCTCCGGTAACTTTTAATTTTAATCCTGATCTGTAAGTCATGGGCTGCTTCACCACCTTAGGAAGAGATCTGTAGAGAAATGTGGTCTTTATAAACCTCAGTAATGCCTGAAATTCAGGCATCCATTTCTGGAAGAGCCACTTGTAGCGTTGAGGTGAAAATTTAAAATGTTGTCTACACTGGGCAGGTCAAAGGAGAATTATCAGTGGAGACCTTGGTGATCAGGTGAAGTATAATCCAGCTGGCAGGGAATGTCATGGGAAAGCTGTGTCTTGAGTTTTCTTTCTCTGATATAAATAAGTGGTTCCAGGTGGAGTTTGCAGCCTTTGAACCCTCCACCTTGATATGCACTTGCACGCAAACATCTGGCTTGCTCTTCTTTTGAAATGAGTGCTGTGCACGATTTTGATATATGTTTATGAGCAGCTTGCTGAAGTGTGAGACATATGGGAGAAGAGCAATGGGCCAGGTAGGGGATTTGGGCCCTCACGAGAGAGTTAAACCAATTCTCCATTCTCTATGCCATTATATTTTTGTAATGGATGGTCACCATTAATCTGTGTTTCAAAACCTGCAAAATTAGGAAATAATACACAGACTTAATGCAACTATTTGGACATATGTATGATGAGAGCTTTGGTTTACCAAGCTAAATCCAGCTGGCTCTCACCCGTGCTCCATGTCTCATCAACAAGTAGAAGGGTAGTCAAATAGACTGAAATTGGTTGTGGCTAATGTCATACTCTCATTTCTAGTGCCTGTTGAAGTGTCTGCTGGAGGTAGCAGGAATGACAGATGTCAGAAGAAAGCATCTTGCATACTTTATTTGGAAGACTTAAATAGGCCTAAGCTGTAGGTGGGGAAGGCGTGTGTCTGGGTTGTAAAGTACAAGTCTTAACATTAATTGCAAAAAGAAGAGTTTCAAAGAGAAGGAAACTGTAATGTTAGACTAGCCACAGAAGAGAACTTCAAGTTTATTTCATTTTTCAGTAACTAGCACAGACTTACAGGAGTATGCCTATTCTTCAGTGGTTGTATATATTTTTTTTTTTCAGTTGTTGGCTGACTTGTACAGTAAAGCCTTTGGAACTGGCAATCTCTAAGTCTTGCTGCATGATTTAACACTTAGCAGGGATACAGTTGTTCACAAATAACCTTTTTTTGTGTGTGTGTTTGTGTCTTTGAATTCATATCAGATTCCTCGTAGTTCTTGTATTCATGTCATGTGTTGCAGTCAAGTTATGTGTTCCTGGAGTGCCCCCAAAGTAATTGTGAGTAGAGTTCTTGTGAGTCTGTATGAGCTCAGACACGTGAATGCACCACAAATGTATTCCATATTTTAGATATTCTGTACAGTTGGTTAAAATTCCTTACAGGCACTTTTGATTTCTTTCCTTTTCAGTTGTTTACCTTTCATATGCAGTCATAATTATCTAATGTATCTATTTAAGGGGTTTTGTTCTTCATCTGAACTGATGATTCTAGCACCCTGTGCTTCCTGGGGATGTTTTTAGTAGCATTTAGTTCTTCTGTAAGACTTAAAAAGCGTGAAATCTGAGTTATCACACCTGTCAGACCTAGGTAGTATACTTAATTCTCCAGGTGTCCTAGATACAAGGGGCTGAACTTATATTTGCAAGAATTAAAGGGACAAAAACAAAAAAGTGAGATTCATGAGCCTAACAATTGAGTGAATTGTCAAATTGTATGTATTTTATTTATTGCGCTTCCAAATTTAGCCTTTGAAACATAGTTCGTCTTTATGCAGTTTTTCTTTATTCTCTTTTTACATGTTATAATGACTGCTATAATTGGGCAAATACAGCATTGCAAATGCATTGAGGGCCATTCTGTAGCAGCCAACAGGCAAAGAAACAATGTCTTCTATTTAAAAACAAAAGCAGAGGGAAGTACCGTCATGTCAGTTCATTACTGTAGGATAATGGTCTGTCAGTTGTTAATGCTAGACTCTTTAATGGAAAAAAGCCTCTGTTTGTATTGCCCACATAGACCCTCCAGCTGTTCCCAAAATAATGTTGTCTCAACTTAAAATTTTCATGCCAGATGGAAAACCTTAAAAAAAAAAAAAAAAAAAAAAAAGAAATTGAAAGGAAATGCTGAATGAAGATGTTTGTTTCAAATCTGCAATTTTAGGTTTTTTTCCCTTGGCTTTCAGAGAAAAAGTAAGATGACAGTTGCCACTGCCTCTTCTGTGATGAGGATCTAATGGAATTTTCCATGTTTTTTGAACTTGTCTGAATAATACTAGGTCCATTAAGTTTTTGGTTTTGTTTAAAGCCTCTGTATTTTGGAAAATAATGGTCTTTTATGCTCATGTTTGTTACCATGCTTTACAAAAAGTGGAAGAAAGAAATGTTTCTCTCTGTTACTTGTGTTGCTCTGTTAGGCTCTTCTCCTCTAGATGACCAGCATGTTTGTGCTCCTTTTTCCCTACCCTAGACTGCCAAAACAGTGTGGATGGTGACCATGTAAATGTCCACTCGACTCCTTGGCTTGTCAGCCTTACCATCACAAATTTTTACTACTATCTTGGTTAGCTGGATTGCTGAAGTTTCTGAAAAAAATCTTCTGAAAAAGAGAGTCCTCTACACAACATATGTGAGTGCTTGAGATACATTTTTGAGGCATGGGGTGTTTTTTTTAATTTATTTAACAGAAAGAGAAATGTCTCTTCGTAATGGTTGAACTTTTATCCTGTAGCAGCAGAATCTTCTGAAGTGCTCGTGCTGGTGTAGGCAACATAGAAGCTGTACTATTTGGAAAGCAATGGCAGAAGAGTGCCTCCTTACTGCAGAAACAAAGAAAAGTTCCACTATTCTTTATCAGAAAAAAAAAGAGGTTCTGAATTGCATTTGCAGAACAACAGAATTGTGCACAGTTTTCTATCCATTTCATAAGGGAAGAGATTAACAATTGCACAAAGAGTATCAGCTTGGGAGCACAGATACTCCTAGAGAATGTGATAGTCTGGGAAATGACCTTGGATCTCATGCTGGAGACAGCTTCAGCTTCTAACATGTTTAGCTTTGTTGTGTGGACTTAGGATTTTTCCCACTAATCCAATATCTTTTGCAACTAGTGGCTGTTATGCTGCTAAAGGTTGCTTGAGGCGCTGCTGGGGGAACTATGTGCTTTTTGCATCGCTGGACCAGATGCAGTTAGAAATAAATTTGCATGGTCAGGAGCGTTTTGTAAGGACATATATAGAGCTAGAGTTACAGTATCTGAAGTCACTCTTATTTGTTTTGTACCTCAGGCTGAGACTTTTTAACAATGTTGACATCCTCTTAAAGTGTGCCAGCTGAAAGCCAAGTGTGCAGTCATTTTATTGCTGGGATGCTCTAGGTAGCATGTCCAGGGGTGCTGCAGACTTTGTTCCACGCATGCGGTCTGGGTGCTCGGTGGGAGCTGGGGCTGGAGCCTGCAGCTCCAATGGCTGCATTGTGCTCAGTTCTGCCCAAGCACATTGTGGGTTACTGGTGTTTGAGTTACAGCAGCCTATAACTAGGGGCGTGAGAAAAGCAGTTTATCTGGTTCAGTGTGATTGCAGTGTAGACGTTGCTTGAAGAGGAGTGCTGAGGTGTCAGGCATCTCCATTTTTTCTTTCATTTGATGGAAATGAAGAATTCTTCCATAGCTGTTTTAGTGTGAAAATACGTGTTAAACTTTGGAAACCTGTGGTTAAAATCTCACCCTTTATTTGTCTCCATTAATACAGTGGAGATAACGCATACCTCAAGTGGCTTGTTAACAGGCTTAATATGTTTACGTTTGAGGGATTTTGAGTACCTCACAGAATCATAGGGGTTGGAAGGGACCTCAAGAGGTCGAAAGAAGTCTTAGGTGACAGAAGAATAAACAGTGTCATCGGAGAAGAGTTGTTCATTCCAGACCACTTGTTTAATGCTCAAGTTAGCTGTTACCCTTCTTGGATCTTAACGTCGTCATCCTTATGAGTGCAAAATTTCAACTCCTTTTCTCTCAGAGAGCTTTTATTCCTGAGTTATTTGTGAATCAGTGAAGTCTGGTAACCTTGTATCGTTGCTGCTATTTGTAAATGGTTGCTGTGGTAAAATTCCTCCTGGCTGGAGTTTTTTCTTGCTCTTCTCAGCCACCTTGCCCCTTACCATCTGCATGTCTGGTGTTGGTATGTTTCGCTAGTCGGTGGTCTCAGAAGGATCCAGTGGAAACTGATCAGTGGCAGTTGTGTACATCGTCACTTCTGTAGCTCTGAGATCAGCTATTAGAGCTTTCTCTGTATGAGGGAAATACGTGTGGTAATTTAGTTTTAGGTCAGACAAACTGTGTGTCATCACCTGGTTTGTGTCTGTGCTGTTTCCAAGAGCATACTGCAGTGATGTACCTGGGTTCCATGAAGCTTTGGTGAAGAGCCACCAGGCATACCCCAGTAATCCCTTGTCAGTCTTCTTGTAAGAGCAAGAACAACTTTGAGAAGGTTTGGTGGGGCAACACATAGAATCTGCTGAAAACTGGTGAACTGGAACTGGTGCTGGTAATTTTCTGAAGTAGGTCTGTCTGCTTGCTTATGCTATAAGCATCTGCAGCTGCTCTATGCGGTTCCCTAGTCTTCTCTTCATTCTTTGTCCCTGCAGGGGAGCCTGTGAATGCAGCTGCTGTGGAAAAGAGCAGGTAAGACCATGCTGATAGCTCTAGGGAAGTGATGTGAAAGCCATTCAGTGCTAATCACTGGACTCAGGCAGTCTGTTACATGCTTTTCTGTTGCCCTTAAAATTCCTGGATTAGTGGTTCCATCTAGGCGCCACGCATGGCATTTCTGGCCCTTTAAATGCTTTAATTTAGGAGAGCTCTGACTTAGTTTTGTGATGCTAAATCTGAATTCATCCATCTTTAACGTAGTGCTTACAAATCGGGCAGTGGTTGTGAATTAAGCATTTTCTAACCCAGCCTTTTTTGTGACTGCTTAGGGGACCTGTTGTTGTAGAATGAACATTTAAAGTTTTAAGGTTTAAAGTACTGGAGCAAATGCACTGTCAAGAACTAAAGTAGAAAAGAATATAAACACAGTGTGCGTTTTTTATGCTCTTTATTTCCAAAACCAGCTGAGAACCTACAACAGAGCGACACTTCTCAAGCATTTAACACTTATATTGCTCACAAGGAAAGCGCACGCCTTGTACAGATCTACTAGGAGACATAACTTAGTCCTGCGAATTCTGTGTGTGTTTTGTGCGGTGTTGCTTAAGTCAAAACTTTGCTTTTCAACATCTTTCACTGTTCCTCAGTTTTGTCAGAGACAACCAGATGAAATTCTTGCCCACTGTAACTGGGTGCTATGGGTACTGCATGGACAGAAACTGTTGAGTCAAAAGGTTTCTTTCTGCCTGGCTCTTGTAGAAACTTACCTCCTTGCATGCTCAGAATTGAGAGATACATACATGCTTTTGAGCTACTAGTTTCAGACTTAGGTGGCCTTTATAGAATTCCATCATGACCTTGGTCATGTTATTTGGGACAGGATCCACAAAAGCTATCAAAATACATTTAATGTAGCATCATATTCAAAGTAATAATCTTTCTTTTCCCAACCATACTTTCAAGGAAAAAAATCATATCCTGAGGAAGAGACATCTTAAACTTCCATGTGCCATGAAACATTATCATTCTATCTCTTCCAGTGCAAGGTTGAGCACCTGTGGCACTACATGATGTGATCTTCTACAAAGCCCACCCATTCCTAGAATCTAAGTTACCTTCTGCTCTAGGAATTTGTCCCTTTTTTGAATGAAAGAGTCCCTTTTTTGGATTTGGACCCTTAATCCTTTGGTAATAGCGCTTCCTTGTCTCTCAAGAACACAGAAAGGTTTGTTGATATGTCAGCACACTTTACAAGAAGTTGTGCTGCAAACAAGTGCTCAGCATGGATTGATCCAGCTGTTCATCAGAGTTACAGTTGTTATTTGCCTCCCAAGTACAAAAACCTGTTTATCTGGATGTCAGAGCTTTCCCTTGATATTTTCAAAGGCATAAGTCTATGTTGTCAAAACACTGTTCTGCTGTACACTGAAATCATGGAGACAATTTAAAATGACTAATAAATCTTAAGTGGGTATTTGTACTGAAATTATATACGTACTGGAATAAACAACATGGGTGCTCTACTGGTGATTGTTACTGTTCACGTTTAGCTGGGTAAGAGTCTCTTGGGTTTAATTTCATTTGTAGTTGCCAAAGCACTGGTTGTTGCTTTAAACATCAACTCTATATTCACGTGGAAATTAGGGAAACTTTGCTGAGGAGGTTAGGTTTCCTAAGAGCATGTTAGACCTTTTAATATCATTGTTCAAATACTACAAAGCCAGTGTTCTTCTGATCTCATTCTTCACATACCGTTCAGAATGTCTTTATCTCTAGGTCTGCAATTTCTCATATGGTTGCTGACCAGAAGGGATGTGGAAGATTTCAGATTTGTCAGTTGTCATTGCTCTGGGATTTTTGGCCATGGGTATGGTGAGAAGGAGTCTGAGAAACTGTGGAAGGGTCCAGAGCATGAGATGTCATCGTGCTGATGTGTTGGTGGAGGAGGTGTTAAGGTGGCAGTTTGAAAGTATCTGGCTGGCTTTGGTGGAGTGTGGGGAGAAGTATCTGCTTTTTCTGATGTTTTCATTTCTCAGGAGGTAAAGTTGGCAGTCACTTATTACTTGCATTCCCTGCTTTTTCATTCCTCTTTTCATGTTCACTACTGACTTTTGTTGAGAAAAGGTTGTGGGGTTAGAATCATAGTATGGCTAGGGTTGGAAGGGACCACAGGGATCATCAAGCTCCATCCCCCCTGCCACAGGCAGGGCCACCAACCTCCAGATCTGTTGTTAGACCAGGTTTCCCAGGGCCCCATCCAGCCTGGTCTTGAGCACCTTCAGGGACAGAGCATCCACAACCTCCCTGGGCTGCCTGTTCCAGCCCCTCAGCCATTCTCTCAGTAAAAGAATTTCCCCCTTACATACAATACAAACCTTCCCTTCTTGAGCTTAAAACCATTCTCCCTTGTCCTGTCATTATCTACTCTTGTAAAAAGTTGATTCCCCTCCTGTTTATATTCCCCTTTTAAATACTGGAAGGCTGCAAGGAGGTCTACTCAGAAACTTCTCAAGGCTGGGCAAGCCCAGCTCCCTCAGCAGGTCTTCACAGGGGATGTGCTCCAGCCCTCTGATCATCTTCAACAGCTCCATGTCTTTCCTGTACTGTTGGCCCCACACCTGGATGTAGTATTCCAGGTGGGGACTTATGAGGGCAGTGTATAGAGGGACCCACTTCCCCTGGCCACCCATCTTCTGATGGAGCTTGGGATACCATTGTCCTTCTGAACTGCTGGCTCATGTTTAGATTTCCATCCATCAGGACCTCCAGGTCCTCCTCTGCAGGGCTACTCTCAAGGAGTTCTTTTCCCTGTCCGGGATTACTCCAGCCCAAGTACAAAACCTTGCACTTTGCTATGTTAAACCTCTTAAGGTTCATATCAGCCCATCTTTGAAGTTTGTTGAGTTCCTTCTTCCTTCTAACGTGTCAGCTGCACCACTCAGTTTGGTGTCATCTGCAAACTTGCTGAGGGTGCACTTGAGCCCGTCGCTAATGTAAGTGTTGAAGAGCACTGGTCCCAACACAGACCCCTGAGGGGCGTCACTCATCACTGGCCTCCACCTGGACATAGTGCCATTTGCCACAAGCCTCTTTCTGCAGCCTTCCAACCAATTCCTTATCCACCAAATAGTCCACCCCTCAAATCCATCTCTCTCTAGAGACAAAGATATGGTGAGGGACCACATCGAAGGCCCTGCACAAGTCCAGGTAGATAACAGCGGTCAACTTCCCTTTGTCCACCATTGACCCTGCTCCCTTACAGGGGACCACAGATTGGTCAGGCACAGCCTTCCCTTGGTGAAGCTGTGCTGGCTGTCCTGGATTACCTGCTTGTCCCTCGTGTGCCTTAACGTATCTTCTAGGAGGATCTGTTCCATAATCTTCCTGCAGGCACAGAGGTAAGGCTCACCAGCCTGTAGGTCCCTGGGTCCTCCTTCCTCCCGTAGAATTTTACTCTGATGTTTCTCCTCATGAAAAATCTTCCAGCAAGTCTCTTTGGTGCTTCTTTCATGTGGGAATTAAGCCATTGGAGTCACAGGAGGGAGACGTGAAGCTCCTACTTGATGGATGTTAGTAACTTCATAAAAGCCAGGATGCCAGAAGCTGCTTTTTTGAAAGCAGGTTGTGTTTAGACCTCTGCTCCAGCAAGGAGCTCATGAGTTATTTCTAGTGTCAAATGTTTCCCTTTTGCAGAAGGTATGATAGGCCCACATCTGCAGGTTTCTCTGGCATATTTTCATCTTGTTATTATTGTTGTGTTTTTCCATACTGGGCACAGCAATTTAACCTTGTGCATTTAAGTGAATCTAATTTAATTTGCTAGAGCAATGAAATGATGCTAGGTGAAAGGCAAGATCAGAAGCAGAACTAAGCATTTATTTTGTCTTCTGTTTGTGTGCATCCTGGCATTGCTCTTAAACAGTTGTGATGTCTTTGAAGTCCTAATTTATTATGTTGGTTTTTTTGTTTTTTAGTTTTTTTTGTTTTGTTTTGTTTTTTGTTTTTGTTTTTTTAGCATAGTAGCGATGAGAAACTCAGAAGGTGAATTTCCAAAGTTACCCCCCAGCCCTTTCTTTTACAAGTTTTGTTTTATGTGCTGATTTCTTTAGTTCCAGATGTCTCTTACAAAATTTTTGGTCAGGCAACACACTGTAGGGGTTTGTTTTTTATACTAACAGCATGGAAAAAAATGCATATTTCCTTCTGAGATTAATTTTATCTGTATTGTTAATTCTGCATGGCTGCAGTAGCACTAACTTCTGGACCTGCTGGTTAACTGAGAGATCTGTTCATAGTCTGACTGTGCTTTCTTTCAAGAAGTTGGTGACTTGGGCATGGGTTGCTTTCAAAAGTCTTGGTTTTTATAACTTAGCAGATTCCCCTGTGTATCTTGCTGAATTGCTTTGCCTTGTCATACCACAGAACAAGCTTGAATTCAGCAGTATAGTCTGTGTCTGGAATCAAGGAAAAAATTTAAATGTGAAATTCTCATGTGCTATTCATATAGGCTACTCTTCTTTGTTCCCATGAAAGCACCAAGCATTCATTTTATTTAGCTGATGAGCACTCTATACATCACAGAGTACTTTCTTCCGAGTGTGTGTGCTTACTTTCTATCCGGGACACATATAAAGCTGGTAGTGAAACTCGTGTTTCCTCATTGTTTTGGTTTACTTTTAAATAAGCACTTCCAATTTTGTGTGTTTCTTTGTTTGATCTGCTCCGGCTGTGCCATATATGTGTGCGTATATATGGATACAGTTATATATAGATTTAAGTAATCCTTCTGTTTACTCTAGCACTGGTGTCTTTGTCTGGCGTCAGCACTGTTGCCATCAGCGACAGATTGGAGTTGTTTGGGGGATGGGAGTGCAGAGTCAGCTGGTCTGTATTTAATCTTATTGCTGTAGGCTTGATCCGTACTGGAGGCAGCTGCCAGTGCCTGATCCTCTGTTAATTTCTGTGTGGTGGTCAGCAACCTCCTAGCTTTTCAGTTCTTTCAGGTGGTGCAAATGTACAGTCCAGGTGCCTTGATATCTCTGGTTTGCGTGAATATAGCACGCTGGTTGGTTACCTTAGGCACACCTGTGTGTTTTGTGCTCTCTGTGTGGCTATCAGATGCACACATCTGATTGAGAGCTACATTCAGAACGTTTCAGTTTCTAGAGCAGGCTTCTACTTGGGGTTCTAGGGTGCTGGCTGGTTGATTTATGTTCATGGGTTTTGCTCCAGTTCATGTCCAGGTGGGGATACAAATATCCCTTCTTAAGGGTTTTGTTGTGGAAGGTGGTAGGAGGAAATAAAACAAAAGTTAATGGCTGTTTAGCTGGATGGTAACCAGTGTAGCCTACTGCTAGTGTAAACAGGGACGTGAAGGCTTGCATTGTTTCTATCTAGGAGCTTGGGCAGTTTGTTTTGGAGACAACAAGACAACCCTTCTTGGTTTTTAATCCTATTTGTGGGACAGAAATCAGCTTTTTTAATCTCCAGTTAACTGTGCAGCTTTCGTCCAGTTACTTACCCCACAAATTTCAAAATGGTGTGAGATAATTCATTCTTCATAATTACCAGGTAGGAAAGTATTAAGCTTGTTTCGTTTTTTACACTGAAGCATGATGTCGATAATTAACAACAGTGGTATTATTCAGTAGCAAACCAGGAAGTGGAATGCCATGGTTCTAACCTTGCTTCCTGGCTATCTATTAATCTTGGTTTCAAAGGTAACATCTAGTTGCTTGTTGTCTTAGTATGTGATTTTGCCCTGTTTCTACAGGAGTTTCTTCTTTGAAATTTGTAGAAGTCTATTATAATAAAGAAGCTATCAAACTGAGTACTTTAGATTTGCAGAATCTGTTTCCTGTCTGCTCTGACAGCCTGTTGCTACTGCATCTTTCTTAGAGAGACACTCATGTTCCTCAGACATTTCCTGCTTTTACCACTAAGTTTTCAGTCAGACTGTGGTTCAGTGAACATTTCTCAGTGCCAAAGCCAGGTTAGTTCGTTTTTCTTCCCAACCCATTCACTTCTGCTTCAGTGCTGCCATTTTAGTTTGCTCATGGTGCCAAGACACTAAACTGTACAAAGATGAAGTACAACTATTTTTTGTAGTGCCCCTGAGACAGTTATAACAGCATCCTTGAGGGGCTTGGGAGTTGGAGCATGCAGCTAAGGAGGGAAAGAGTGAAGCAAAAACTACATAAGCTAGTTCTGTAGCTGAGAAAGGAAGAATGTCTGGGAACCACGGCTGCAGCCTGCCAAGGAATCACATCTGCTCTTACTTCAAAGCCTGTAACAGAACGTTTTCCTTTCTTTTTCTTTTTTTCTAGAGAATTTTGCATTGCTTGTAGATATACATGGTGAAATATTCAATTTCTTTTAACTCATTCCCTTCTCAACCATTAGATGGTCAACATAGATACTTGGGTTTTTAATGCCTTCGGTATTTGTGGTAGCTCCCTTTCACAGTGGTTGTCATTCTGACGACTGAGAGCTTATCATTGTAGGCAGTTACTCCCCCAAAAAGTCACCTTTATTCCAGAACGGTGTTTTCAAGCCAACTACATGATTTAACTGCTTAAGTTATGCTGCTGATTTAGTAAAATACTGCCCGGCTGTCTCTTCTTTGAAGATCAGACTTCTGTTAAAAATGGTGGGGAGGAAGTTACCTTGTCGTGTGTAATCCTTTTGTAACTTTTTTTTTTTTTTTTTGCAAGGAGAAAGTTTTAAATGTAAAAGTTTAAACGTAAGTATTTTCCCCAAGCCGATTCACAGCTAGAATAGTGCTGTTCATACTGTTGTAAAATCATCACTCTCTTCTTTCAGTACGTTTCTACAATTTCCGTAAGTTGCTTGGTGAGGACCCCTCTAGCAGTCGAGACCATGCTGTTTTCAGCAACCCCAAATATTCTACCTTTACAGATGCAGGGGGCAAGTTGCAATTACTTGTATCTCTCATGTTCCCACCAGTTGAAGCTCCTGCCCCATAAGGCTTTGCACTTGATAAAGAACAATGATTGAGATGTCAGCTTTCTAGAAATTCACGAGAGTTCTGGAGAAATTAAAATCCTTGAATATCCTGTTGAGGAATTCTTAAATTGAAATCCTTATTCTGTTAGAATTCCTTTAGGTAAAGATTTGGGTTTTTTGTGTGGTATGCCTGGTTCATACAAGTATAGGCATAAAAAATGGTCCAATGCGATCACTTCAGAGAAATCATGTAACTTCACTGGAGAGCTATTTAGTTTTCTGGGGGAGCTGAAGAATCTGGCATTTTGCACTGAGAAGCCTGTGTGGGCAGAATATTTAACACAGCAGATAGGCTTGTGGGAAGTGGCATTCAAAGGCAGGGAACTAGGAGTCTTTAATCAGTAGAAAAGGGAAGTGTTTTTAACGCTCTTAGCGTGGGCTGCTCAAGCTCAGCTCAGGTAGCATTTAAGACAGGATGGGAAAGCTCAGAAAGTGCACATGCAGCAGGAACAGAATCATTAATCACTTGAAATAAGCAGACAAATATGTGAACAGGCATAGGTTGATCTGAAGGCATGGATAAGCAAAAGCAGAACTGAGACCGGGAAGAGTGAAATAACTCCTTCAAGAATAATGAGATAGATAAGCAAGAAACTGAAAGTCAGTGAAAGCTGTGTGACATACAGGGGCAAGCAAGACCTTGGTCTCGTGGCATAGCTGCTGTGGCGTGGGTCAGCATCCAGTGGTATGGCCAGCTGCAGATGGTGTGCACCCAGAGAAGTGGGGACAGAGAGAGCTGCCTTGTGAGAAATGCTATCGGAGTGCATGTGATCTCTGGGCTACAGCAGGGTAAGGACTGGGTGTATAAATAGGAAGAGCTGAAAATGGTACAAGACACCTCAGGATGCTGGATGTCAGTTTTTCACTGACTTCATTGAAAATTCAGCGTAGATAGTCACTGTCCTTGCTTTCATCTCCACTTTGTGTTGAAAAGTCTTTTCATGAGGACTTGTCTCCAAATAAGGGAATTTACTTACATTCTGGTTTTGAGATTTTTGTTTTTTTCCTTTCTTTTGTTATTTTTTTCTTTTAATAAGAAAAGGATGAAGTCCAGTCAAGTTCTTTGGTTGCTTCTTAATCTTCTCACAGAGTACTGCGAGCAAAAAAGAACAATGTGGATCAAACTTAAAAGTATATGAAGTATATATATTTTTGTAAAATAGGAGGAAGAATACCTCTGAGTTTCTGGGAGCCTACGGGGAAAATTGCTTACATCTTGAAGAGCTTTGATCAGAGTTCCACTAAATGGTGTTTGTGTGCATATGAAGCCACAAATGCAGTGAATAGCCAAGATGTTTGTTACTGTTTGTCCTGCTTTCAGCAGACCCTGAGGATGAAGGTCATTGTCTGCATTCATTCATGTTTCTTTCACCTAGTGTATCTAAAATTAAAAGCCAGTATCCGTGGCAGGCAAGAAGAAGTGGGAGGAGAAAACCTTCTCTTCAGAGGCCTAGACTCTTGATAGCACTGATGATGTCCCAGAATGCAGTAAGACTTGGGTAGAGATCTTGGTATTCCTGAAAGATGATGGAAGGACTATTGCGCTTGGAAAAAGGTATCTGAACTGCTTTTGGCCAGGTAGCTATGGCTTCCCAGCAGAAGTGGACTTAGTAAGGATGGGTTACTTCTGAACATTGCTTTGAGGGAGAGGAAAATGTTTGGGAACAAAGAGAACTGTCTGGTCAGGAAAATGTCAGCAACGTTTATCCTTGGTATTGCAACCAAACACTGCTGCTGTGGTGTGCCTGCCTTGTGACCATTCGCAGAATGCTTTTTCTCAACAGGGGGAGGCCAAGCATGCCTGCAGTTGAAGCTGAATGCTGTAATGGAAAGCTCTGGGTTTGTTTTTTTTTTTTTTCAGTCTGTGTGAAGTGGAAGGAGAAACTACTCCAAATTGTATACAAAAAATTGTTTCACATTTATTGCTTGGCAGCACAGTGACAAACGTGGAGTGTGGAGCTCAGATTTGAAAATGAGCTGGGAACTTCATTACTGTGGGCTGATAATTATTTTTTTAATAAACCTTGCTGCCTAATTCATAAACAAACGTTTGGTGCCATCTTCTCTTTCTTATCTCAACGTTTGGCTTGACATAAAAGCGATAGCTTACCTACCCATTTTATTCCATGGCTTCTCTTTCCATGATTGCCATGACACCAGATGGTGCCGGCGCTGTCACTTCTCACAGTAGTACCTCTCCACAAATAAACTGATGGGAAACTACATCTTCCACACAACTGCAGTGTCATTACTAGCAACAGCTTCTGTATTCTGTGCTCAAATTCATCCTCTGCAATTAAAAGCTGTAAGTAGCAGGCGTCTGTCCACAGATTGTGCCCAGGCTCTCTAAAAGCTCGTTCTTAGATCTAGGACTGTGTAATAGATTCACTCTGGGAATTTTCTAGCCACTTACTGTGGAATAGTTAGGTTGGAAAGTTAATGGTGTTAACCTGTGATTAGTGAAATGTAATGTAAGATGTATTGTTCAGAGGTTCATTAGGTAATTCAGAGAATAGAATTAAAATTGATATTATTATTTTGATAATATCAGGATCTGTGGGTTTATGAACCACTCTGCGCTTCAAATAGAGATTGATGCACACCTATCTGTAATCCACTCATCCGTCATAAAGCTTCTGCTAGAAACGTATTTAATTTCCAAAGAGAAAGATTCATTATGTATCTCCTGAGAAATTAATTAAGTGTTACTGTGTGCATTGAGCTATGAGCATTCTTGGGCATGTGA
Source organism: Oreortyx pictus (assembly GCA_036925125.1). NCBI lineage: Eukaryota > Metazoa > Chordata > Aves > Galliformes > Odontophoridae > Oreortyx > Oreortyx pictus. The sequence goes on along the minus strand of JAUPFR010000001.1, from coordinate 68,784,741 downwards.
GGAAGCAGCTGTTTCAAGCATTCAGCTATAGAAGTAATGAGTAAGAAATTTCCATGGACAATACAGAAGTAGAAAGAATTGTCTCCATTGCTCAAGAGAGTCAACAAATACGGGTTCAGTTCATTGCCCTGCCAGAGCTTTGCTGTGAAACCTACAGGAGGAGATACTCTTCCAGCACTGATTTTTGGAGTTTGTCTGAGAATATTCAGTGTGAGTTGCTAAATTTGTGTCAGGTTTGTCCTTTATGCATGCTGCCTAGCTGCGGGCCTCCTGGTGTCCTGTGAAGTTTGCTTCAGTACGGTGTAAGTGAGCTGTGCCACCTGAGCTCTTAGCCTGTCCTCATGGTGCCGGGCCCTCTGCAGACAGTGTTACTACTTTTAGTTAAGACCTCTGGTGGGCTGACACCAAATAAATGACTCTTCAAACACACGTGGACCTCTGTTCTGTTTTCTCATGAGTTCTGGCAATGCAGCATGCTTTGGGAACGTGACTTTAAAGAAAAAGCATTGAAATTGAAGCATCTCTTTTGAGTAGATTGCAAGGGGGCTGTACTCAGTGATCTCCAGAGGTCACTTCCAACCTCTGTGATTCTAAAAGCCCCTCAAGCCCTGCTGCCCTTCCTGTACCAGCACAAAATGGTGGAAATAGCAGGACAAAAGCTTTCCCTGTCCCTCTGTAACAGAACAGATGTCAGGCTTGAAGTTTCTCCTTACACTGTTGAAAATACCTATTTTCTGTGGATAAGGTACCGGGCATAATTCTTTCACTAAGTCTTGACAGTCAGTTGGCTGCTGTGTACAGGGCTTTGCAGTGTAACAATAAACTGCGGATGTTTGACATGGTTATGTCAGGATACTTAGTGTTGGGTTAGGGTTTGCAGATGTCCTGTGTTTGGTAGAAGCTAAATTATTTCTCTGAGAAAGAATCACAGAATTGTAGGGGTTGGAAGGGACCTCTAGAGATACCTAGTCCAACCCCCTGCCAAAGCAGCTCCCTAGCCCAGGTTGCACAGGTAGGCGTCCAGGTGGGTCTTGAATGTCTCCAGAGGAGAGAAGAGGTCCATAGCATCATACACTGAGAAGTATGTCCTGCGTGTGACTGATGCATCCTGACCAGTGAACCTCAGTCCCTCTTATTTGTTTGTTTTTAAAGAGCGTTCACATTAATAGTGTACCATTCCTATGATGCACTTTGGGACCCATCATTTGTTATTGGTGGGTGAAGAAGTTCAGTACCTGCCAGGTGGTTTTCTTCATCTTCTAGAAATGTCTCCCATGAGAGAGGAGTCTAGAACATGCTTTGTTTTAACTGCATAGAGTGTTGTTTATTCCATCAGAGTAGCATCCATGAAGTGAGGGTATCCTTATGCGTGCAAAAATGATTTCTTGCTTCAAAACTGGGCTTAACAAAGAGGATTTTCGATGGCAGATTGGTCCAATTGTTTCAACCTCCCTGAACTGTTTTGAAACCTCTTTAAAAGATGTGGTGCAGGGATATATGTTAGCTGTTGTTTCGTCTTGCCTTCAAAGCAGTGACAGTAAGGCTGTCAGTTCTGAACTCTGCAGGTCCAGCAAAATGGATGAGGTTGGCTAGTTTGTCTAAACACAGTGCTTACAGCTGTGTTTCATTGGATACATTTGGTGGCTGACACTTGCGTGACAGAGCAGTTTGTTCATTTTCAGAGTGTAGTAACTGATTACATTTTCTCTTGGCTGTGGTTCAGCTAAAGTTGCACTGTCCTATGCATTGTTTCATTATCTCAGCTGCTGAGTAATTACTTTGGAAACCAGCTCTTGTAATTTTTTTTTTTCTTTTTGGGACTTGCATACATTAGGGAAGAACTGAAGCAATGCTAGTTACTACTTGTTATTACTAACAGAGGTTTTCTTGGTTTTCCATGATCTTCCCTTGAAGAAGCCCTAAACGAGTGAACCTGGGTTGTCTAGACCCACCGCAGATCTGAATGTGCAGTGTTTTAGAAGTGGAAATAAAATGTGATTGGGTGATAATTCTGTCATTCACATCTCTTGTGTTTCTGTTGTCTAGGGAGACAGCAGCAGCTGGAAGCTGAGGAAGAAGAAATGTACGTGGAGGCTGATCAGGACCCTTACAGAAACACTAAGCGCTCTGTGGAGCCACCTGCAGAAAGACCTGGGGAGAGAAGAATGGCAGAAATGGAGAGACTGTACGGTGATGAAGCTGCCAAAATCCTAGCTATGGAGACTGCCATGCAACTTATCTTTGACAGAAATTGTGACAAAAAGCAGCCCAAATACTGGCCAATTATTCCCCTCAAGCTGTGAGTACCTGGACTGTGCTCTGACCTGGCACAGAGCTGTAGGGACAGCTGCCTCAAGCTATGCTGCTGAAAGAATAAGCAGCACGTTTCAGTTTTGGATCATAGGGATGAGTTTTAGGGCAGGGGCCAGCAAGGACGGAGCTTTTTTTTTGCCTTGTGTTCCTTTTACATTGTCTGCAGCGTTGATCAGAGACCTTTTTACGTACATACTGTTGCCAGTTAGTAAAAGGAAGAGATAGTAATTTAACTGTCTGAAGTCAGTTTCACTTGTTTGGTGTCTGCCTGCCTTGACCATGCTTGACCATACCTTACAAACTGGAAAAAATTAAGAGCAATTACAAAGAGAAAAAAGACTATACAAATTGTCAGCTCCTTCCATTTAGGAAACTAAGTAGTCTTATTTAGTCTTGTTTAATATAGCAGTGTTTGGGTCCAGCTTAATACAGCACAGCTTGAAGTGTTGTGTCTCCTAATCTTTTGATTTTATTTTTTTCTTTGAGAGCCAGGAGCCCGCTGGCCAAGATGCAGCATATCCAATGACTGTAGCTTGGCCATTTGAATTATTTTTCAAATGCATATAATAAAGCAGGAAGTTTTTCTTTCAGATTGATATTTGTCTGGCAGGAGTTCAACTCTTAATGCAAAATTAGATAGGAAAATGTTTTAATAAAGGAGGAGGGGAGTTTGGGGGAGAAGCTTGATGTGGCCGTCTGTTAGAGATCTGTCTAGCAAAAGAGATCCTTAAGAGGAAAAAATGCTTTTGGGGCTAGTGCCAACAATTATTTTTGCCATTCTAATAAAAACATCTTATTGGTTTGAAGCTTGAAGGAAGATGTATTGGTCTTTAACTGTGCAGCACTGCTGCTACATACCACTGTGTGCTGAAGAACTGTAGCTCCAGTTAAGCAGTATTACAGTGTCAAAGCAAGGGAACAAAGTGCTGTTTCAGTTCTGACAAACATTTGTGTGCCTTTTTCACAGCAGAGAAAGTCACAAATGAAATTAACTTCTCATGCCCATTGTGATTGGTGTTCTCTGCTGCAGTCGGCTGCACCTAACCAAATCCAAGGTGCAGTTTGGAGACGTTGTTTTCACTAGCAGTTAACCACGTTCTTTTAAATCAGCATTTTCAGTTCAGTTCTACCTCCTTCGCTCTTCATTAGGTGTGAAGAGATGGACTTAAACACTGAAATTAAAAGCTCCCAGTCTTCAAGACGTGTTCCTAATGTGATTGATCTGAAGAACTTAGGCTTAACAGAGAGGGAGACATGTTCTGAATTACAGTCCTGTGTTTGTCTGAAGTCTTGTTTTTTGGTGGGTTTTGTCAGAAATCTAGTAGTATTTTGTATGGACTTCTTTGTTGACCAAATAAATGCTCTCAATAGCATATTGTAATTGATAATATCAAAAAAGCAAACTAAACTTCCATACTTTTGCTCTCCAGTTCACAGATTCTAAAGGCGCCTTTTTTGCTGCTGTATTAGTTAGAGAGAGTTGCATTAAAACCAGTCACAGTTTTAATGTAGTAAGAAGCACAAAGAGCACAGACAGGACTTTGATAGAAACGCCAGTCATTATCGTATCATAGAGTATGGTACAAAATGAGTAGGGGACGTGTTGCACCTGCTGGGGGAAAACCATGTCCTGGATCTTGTGCACAGATTTCTCTGTTTCTCTTTGAAATGTTTCCATTGTGGTGGGGCTGTCTCCCCTGTGCAGTTCAGTAAAGAAAGAAGGGACGCGTGGGACAGGGCTGTTCTTGATTTCAACCCAGTTCTTACCATGGGCGTTTCTAGATCCAACTGGTTCCGTTAGCAGAAGATGAAATTCTGATCTCCTGAAGTAGTTGTAGAGACACCCTTCTCTCCCATGTATATGTATTATGCTGAAATCCTCAACTGCCAGGCTGTGTTCTTCGTTTCTTACTTTATACCCCAACTATGATGGTATGTCAACCTCATGAATAGAATGCTGCAGCGTTGCTGCAGATTTGGTTTTCCTTCTTCAGAACCTCATAGTTTTACTTGCATTTATGCTGACTGCTGGTACAGTCCTGCTGAAACGAAGTTCTTCATTTACTGGTGGTACTATTTGTCATGAGCTTTTCCCAGCTCTAACAGAAAAAAAAAAAAATGCATCTTGCAGTTAGAAGCAAAGTTCTCATACAAGGGATTAGGGAAACGAGCTTCTGAAATTAAGACCATATGCAAACTAACTCATCTTCAAACGCATCTTCAACCAACCACGAGCTTTTGAAGATGGAGAAAAATGGGAATAGATCTCTTTTACTGTACACATTCTTAAAAGAAAAGAAAAACTTTCAGAACTGGCACAGTGTAGATTTAACATAAAAATGAAGCAATGACCTCTGTGTTTCCTATTGGAAGAAAAACCGTTTACACTTATGCAGTGGTGACGTTGTCAAGGACACTTGTCCTTGTAGAGTTGTTTCCTCATGAAGCATATGATGGTTTAGTATGCCTGTGTATACATGCAAACAGAGATTAAACAATTTTGACCAAAAGAACTTCTCATTAAAATTATTGGCGTGTATTCGTCTTTGTTATTAGTAGTCCTGTTCAATGCTTAGCTGCAGATATCACAGAAAGACCTATAACGTAGAGCAACTTAAATTTCTGTAACAGCTTTAATGAAGGATAAGTAATTAATGCACAATGGATTTGTTCTTTCTTAAGTCTTTGCAGAAGTTTCTCAGACATTATATGAAATAATTTTGAATATTGACATCTTCATCTGTTGTTGCATTTATGAGAGCACAACTCATTGAATGGGAATTGAGAAAAGCAGGACACTTGAATTCAGCTGCTTAATCCTGTTTTTTTAAGTGATATTTTGCATGCTGCTCTGAATATTTGTCTGAAAGAATTACAGAGTGCCAAGATCACTGGCCAAAATGTGAAATGTTGTCTACCTAAAGAAAGCATCAAGAACCCTGTTTTCCTTCCAGTTTTTCTTGAACATATGAGTTACTGAAAAATACGCTGCTTGATAAATAATACATTCTTGCTGGGAAGAAGTTCTGCATAACCTGCAATGTTGTCTCTTGTGGTCATGCCTTGAGGGTCCAAAGGAAAAAAGAATCTCATGGACTTCCTCTTATGTAGAATGGCAGCCTCTAAAGGTGTCCCAGCCACTCCTTAAGGGTGATTGCACATAAAGTATGAAGCTGCATATGTTTGTATGTTCTTACATGGCTGGAATTGCTGAGCTGTTGCGTAGATGATGTGCAGTGGAGCTTTGGGTAGGTGATGGACTGTGACTTCGGTATTCAGGTATTCTCTTGGAGACCTGGCTGTTGTAGAGTTGGCTGGACTCAGTCCATTCTTTGAAGTAGGCGAGTGCACATGCCTCGACTTCAGCTATCAGTTCCAGCAGGGCAGGAGTTTATGTTCCCGTCCCCATGACTGCTGTTTACACCCATCCTAAAGAAACAACGTTGTGGGGAGGAAAGGAAAAGAAGAATGGGAAGGGTTGATAGAACTGCTTTCCAAACAGAGGTCCTGACACGTCCTCCTTGATTTGTAAGCATTGTTCTGAATAAAGATAACAGTTTGCCAAAATCTGTGTTCAAAAAAAGCTGTGAGGCAAAAGTCTACAAAGGCTGTTAAATGTGGAGTTGAACCGCTGTCTCCGGATCTCCCTTTAAAGCTACGCTTTACTGGATGCTGGAAAGGGATAAAAGAATACTGTTTTATTCGTGGACTTTCCTCATACTGTTATCTACACAGCTGCCATTGGATGATGATATAGGAGACTTCTGATCTGTTTATGGCTATTTACAGGATTTTATGTGCTTCTTAAACTGAAGATCAGGAGTGAAACACCAGTCCTGAGGTTCCTGTTTCAGCTGTCCTGCGCATCTTTTTTGTAGCTACAGAAGTCACCCCAGTGGCTCTGCTCTGCCGAAGCATCCTGCCACCTGGATCTGCCAGCAGCTCTCAATTGTCTGATGGCTCCCTAAGTAAAAAGCTCAGTGGTAAGAGCCCTTCTGCTAAGCTGTTTACAGCTTATCTGTAGGTTTACAGGAAGCACTCGCTTGTGCAATCAGATGAGCAGATCTGTGGAGGTGACAAACTCCACAGATGGAAGCATTTGTAGATTAATTTTGCCATGAACACTTTCATAGTGCTCATGGCTTGCACGGGCTTTTTGTGCTTGGTGCATTGCTTTCACTAGGCATGTGAGGTAGCGTTCTCTGTTACAAGTCATATAGAAAAGTGTGCTTTTTTTTTTTTTCCTCCATACTGAACATAAAAGATTGGCAAACCCACAGAAGGCTTTATCCTAGGATTTCTTATTATTTTCTACATTGCTACTTCATGTGTGGTAGTTAAAACTTTACAGGCTTGTAGGCACTGTGCCAAGAAGCATGTTTATGTGGTTAAGGTTTATCTCCTTTGGTTCAATGTAAACCATTGCAGGAATCAGAGGCCCAAGATTCAGTCATTCAGTGTATTTTGGGCTAGCCACATAGAAGCACCCAGCAAGAAGATGTCCGTGCCCTTCCAAGGGAGGTACTTCAGCCCTCCAGTAACCTTCCTGGCCCTCCTCTGGACCTGAGAGTAGCTTTGTGGGGCTGGCAGCAATGAGAGAGGCAGTGTAGGTGTATTTCCTACACTGACTCTGCTTTCAAACATTATTTCAAGACCTGCAAAGTATGACTGCCTAAACCATTCTACGAAATGTTACAGGTTGCTCAGTTAAGAAGGGTAAAGAAAATCCAATTTTATTTCTAGAAACCAAGAAATGAAAATAATACTGTAAACTCATCAGACACTATTTCGGACACTTTTTTGTCACAATTATTTTTATAAGTTTATGCACCCTATTAGAGAAAGAAAGAGACATTGATTTTGACATTCTGCTTTATGTTCTCTAGCATTATGGTGGTTTTATCTCATTTCCCACTTCAAAACCCTGGCATGAAGCTAAATAAAATGGTTCCATTACCGCTCATCAATACAATTTAAAGTTTTAACACTATAAACTACTGGCATGTTTTATTCCAGTAGGATGGGATAGTTTCTTGGGCTGGAGGGAACAATCCTTTTACACTGGTGGGGGACTATCACACTGCAGTCTATGCCTGGAATAAGTTTTCACATGTAACACAAGCCACCAGCACAGTTTATTGTTATCAATGTATTTACCATGAAAAAAGCTTTAGCCATAGGCGTGCTGTAGGGAGGGATTTAATTTTGCTAGTCTTGCACAATGCAGGTAACACTGAGAGACTAAAAGAGCTATCAAAGGCACCAGACTACACTAAGGAAGCTCGTTTTGCCCTTCCAAACAGGATTTAACTGCTGTTGACAGGGGAAACATAGGACATTCTCCTAGTGAAGGTCTGCATAGTAAAAAAATGCAAGTGAAGGGCAAATAACCTCTTTAGAAGGACTCTACAGAAGCACTAATGCGCTCTGGAGATACTTGTTTTGGCTCTCACACTGGAGTTGTGGGTGACCTGAAGAGGGATCTTCCTGACAGAACAAGCAAAGGAGTGAGCACTGAGTATTTCTTTTGCCATCATTTTCTTTATTGCCTCTGGTAGTAGAGGAGATTGGTTCTGGAGTAAGGACCCTCTCTGTCACAGCACAGCTGTGCTTTCTGGAGCCTTCCTGAAATGAATTCAAAACCTGGTGCTGATGAAGCCACAGGGCTTCTCAGGGGAGGTGTCAGGGAAGGACTTCAGGTGTGTTCCTGCAACACGTGGGGTAGTAAATTCAGATCAGGACCAGAAGCCCACCGTTGCACTGCTGGGACCTTGCTCTGCAGCAGAGCAGCACACATAAGTACTTCATGTTGCGCATAGGGAGAAGGTGCTGTGGGGGCCCTACAGCAGCCTTGCAGTACCTGAAGGAGCCTATAGGAAAGCTGGGAAGGGACTCTTTATAAAAGGCATATGTTGACAGGACAAGGGGAAATGGTTTTGAACTGCAAGAGGGTAAATTTAGATATCAGGAAGAAATTAATTACTGTGAGGGTGATGAGACACTGGAACAGGTTGCCCAGAGAGTTTGTGGATGCCCCCTCCCTGGAAGCATTCAAGGCCAGGCTGGATGGGGCTGTGAGCAGCCTGGTCTAGTGGGAGGTGTCCCTGCCTATAGCAGGGGTTGAAACTTCATGATCTTAAAGATCCCTTGCAACCCAAATCATTCTGTGATTCTTCTTGATCCCACCTTGCTTGTCTACCTCCACCCCAACACACACTTTTGACTTTCTCTTCCCTCAGCTCCTATGCTCCTATCTGTCTCCTACATTTAAGGGATGAAATGTTGCCCAGACACCTGATAGCCAGCAGAACAAATGAGAAGTTCTAATCCATATGCCCAGAAAAGAGCAGGTGCTGCCAGCAGAAGGTGCCAGGCCCCTTACCACGGCGTTGCCTTTGGTATCTCTGAACAGCTCAAACCAAGAGCTGGCCAAGGGAGGAAGGATCTCTCTCTCTCTTCTTTTCCCAGTCAAACCACAAAGCTGCCTCCCTGCTGAGCCAGGGGTGGGAAGAGGATCACTGCCAGCTCCTCTCTGGGCAGGCTTCAGTCAACCACCTCCAGTAAATATCCCTGCTTGTTTAAACTATTGACCAAAGCCTTTCTAAAGTAGCAGTGCAGTGAAGCCACCAAGATCCTGTTGAGCACCAGGGGAAGCTTTTGAAAGACTTTTCCCTTCGTGGGAGGAACTACTGGATAGAGAGGCTGGACTTCACAATCCATCTGTTCAATTAATAGTGTGTCTCAACAGTGCATCTCTGTCAACTCCATCTCTCTGGCGGAAAGGCATAACTGTGATTTAAGAGCTCAGCCATTTCAAAGACCAACCCAGGCAACCATGATCTATTCCCACCCCACAAATGAGGATGTTGCTAAGGCAGTTTCTCAATTTAAGAATCATTTTATCTCTTTTCTTCCCTCTTTTCAGCCCTCTTTGCCAGCTGGCATCCTGTTTTCTACTTTTCCAGCAGGCACCACTTCAGCTCAGCATGATCCCTAGGAGGGAGAGCGGCAGCCTATTTAGAGCTTAAAACCCATGGGGATTTACTGGCTGGAACCACAGAGAGCAACCAGGGAAGAGGCAAATGAGAGCACTTGGCCAGATCATCTCTGAAATGCTACTGTTGAAGGAACCTGACATGCATGTGAAGGAAACACCAAGTATGCCCAAGGCAGCACATGTAACATGCAGATAATAGCGTAAGGTAATGTGACCTATCTCAATACCACTCATAACCACAGGCAGTTCCAGTATTTTCCGTTTGGGTATCCTCTGAATAGGTCACAAATGTAATACAACAGAACTCCCACAAGCTGCTGCAGGACCAAGATTTAGTGTTAACCCCAGCTAAAACGCAAAGAAGTTTCTCTTTCACACAAACGGGTTTAAACTCTGGAATATTTGCAATCCAGAAACTGATTAGATGGAGGCACTGATAATTTTGCTTGCATATAAAATAATTATAACAAAAACAAAATTATCCCACATATACAGAAGCCTTGGGTGTTCGGGATTGGCTACTCAATATTCTCTTGGCATATAAAGCAATTCAGTCTGCAGCTGCATTTCTGTCTTTCATATCCAGTTCAATCAAGAGAACTGAAACATCGTTAGCAAACCCACTGATTTATCCACCGGTGAAGTGCTGATATGGGCATCTATTCCTGCTGCTAATAAATTCTTCACATAGCAGCAGCACTTGCTCTCTCTGGATATCTCACATAATTCTAGTGAAGACAGCTTTCCAGCTTTGCTTCTGGGATTTGTAAGCTCTGCAACGTGGAGCCCCAAGGCTGCAGGACTGCTGGGGAAAGGGAAGGCCACCAGGCCAGAGCACATCCCTGCTCCGTACAGAGATGTGCCTACGTGGGCTGCAGGTGGAGCAGCAGTTGGTGCCACTGAAACTGCTGCAATTGGACGTTTTTCTGTCCAATTCTGCTGCCTTTGTTGTGACAGAACGTGGGGAAATGTTTTCAAACTAAAAGAGGGGTGATTTAGATCAGATGTAAGGAAGAATTTGTTGACAGTAAGGGCGGTGAGGCACTGGAATAGGTTCCCCAGAGAGGTGGTGGAAGCCATCCCCAGAGACACTCAAGGTCAGGCTGAACAGGGCTCTGAGCACCCCGATGTGGCTGTAGGTGTCCCTGTTCATTGCAGAGGTGTTGGACTAGATGACCTTTAAGTGTTCCTTCCAACTCAAACCATCTGTGATTCTGTTACTACCTTTGAGTACAGGAGGCCAGAGCTAATGGTGTAGGCTGATGGCTAAAAAAACTCTTCAGTTTAGGCTGAATTTAATTTAAAATAAAATGCACAAGAAGTAAGAATCCAAATCCATGTATGACAGTAGTTCATGTTTAATATAGCTCTACTTAAAGTTTTATTACATTCCACTCTTGGAATACTGTTATTTTTCTTCTTGCTGAATATGATATCCAAGATAATAGGAATCAGATAACAAGGGTCCTAAGACAGATCTGCGTTTCAAAAATACAACCTTTACAACCTGTCTGCTGTGTACTACAAATGAAAGACCAAATGATAACTAATGTTAGATATTTTACATGTTTATCTATTTTTTTGGTCTCTCAAATTGGAGAATGTGTGTGTACGAGTGACTAGTGAATCCTGCTCTCTTATTTTTAATCATATTTTCACGCAAAATCTGGATTGAAAATAGGAAGAAAATGTTTATGTTAAAAGTAGATGTTTGGATAATTCTTTTAAATATATATGTATTAGTCTGGGGCATGAGATGTCAAACTAACTTTCCGAAACCAAGACTTAACATCAAACTTGATCTCACTGCATTGCACTCTCATCCTTGTTGGGCTTTCCTGGAGGGCTGTCACTCATCTGACCAGAATTACACTATTTTTTCGTATTTCTGAATGTCACATTTCTGGCAAGTTTAAGGTGTTTGGTTGGCTGTGAAGTCTGAAGGAGGATAAGCATTTCCATTATGTCAGCAGGCCTGAAACCACACTTTCCTTCTAAAACCAGACTTCATAGATCTGGCGTTGAGGGCCAGATTGGATGAGGCCCTGGGCAGCCTGATCTACAAGATGGCAGGGGGCTGGAACTGGATGGGCTTTAAGGTCCCTTCTGAACCAAGCCAGTGTGTGATTTTATGACTCCATGAGTTGTCTCATTCACATTTGTTAACAACTGGTGAAGTACCCGTAGAACTGTGGCATCCATCTCCTGCAGTCCCTTTGCACTGTGCTGTTGGGCACACTCAGTCAGTTGTGTTGCTGCTGTTGAGTTACTGAATCACTCCCATCTTTTCTCCAGTGTATCACGTTTTTGCCACAGACCACATCTCTGGGTATGTAAGGGGGTATGTGCAAGAACTGAACTGTGCAAAGCAATACAAGTAGTACAGGAACAATAAAACAGTGGGGAAAAACAAAGACCAAAACAATTACAAAAACCAAAACCAGTATTTTGAAATGTGTATTGGTGAAAAACTATAGCTGGGTAGCCCACTATGAGAGAATTTAACTCAGCTTTCTGACACCGTTCAGGTCTAAGGCACCATTAGTGTTTACAGAGCAGAATTAAAATGTTCTATAGTAAGTTATGAGCTTTTCCCTATTGACAGCAGTGAAAGAAAAAAAGAGAACCAAAAAGAAATCAGCTGGCTGTTACTCAAGCTTCACTGTCCAACTGGATCCAGAAGTGTTAAAATGAGTCCTGCAATTTTCCTTCCATTCTCTTTGAGTCAGTTTCCAAAAAAATGAAAAATAATAATTAAAAAAAAAATGCACCTGAGAATGTTCTTAAATGCTCTCTCTCTGCGAGTGCCATCAAAGGAGTTTTCTACTTTGGAAAAAGAGAGAGAGCCTTGTCTCAAAATGTGCTTTTGCCAGGAATCCTGTCCTGATTAGGCTGCCTTAGAGCAATTTCTTGGGTGGGTGCCATGCTGAAGTTATTGGATGGCAGCCACGTGTTCAGCAATCCTGAAATAAAGTCTATTCCATTCATTTGCAACTCAACATAAAACTTAGGTTAAGTCTATTGATACTGCTGGGGTGGGGCTGTTGTACATATGTATGCAATTATTTTCAGGATATTGCAATGAGCACATATATGCTCACACAGAAGTTGCTCTGAAGTTGAATACTAATGTTGTGTGGGTATGCATATTGCCCCCGTCTGGTTTCTCCATTTGCAAACTATTCCACATTCAGATCTCCCCTCTGGTACTAATCAAAGTGTTGGATAACTCATACATCTGAGCCAGCTCCTCCTAAAGACAGTGGAGCAGCCTCTCCAGCCCACAGGATCCTTACTTCACAACGCAGCAGTAACTTAGCAAAGCACTCCAGTAAATGTTTATGCCCCAGCCTGTTAGACCAAGCCCAACATCTTTGGCCAAACTCAAGTTCATTTCTGAACCTAAATGTTTTAAAGTGGAACCTGCAGAAGAATGCCTTTACTGGGATCATTTTACTGTGAGGGGGCCGGATTTTTCTCTCCTCCTTTGGAGGAGGAGTTGTCAGGGTTTTCCATCCACGTTTCACAGATTCATAAGGGGAGGATGAAAGCAGGTGGGCTCCACTTTGGAGGAAATTCATACCAGCTTGTGTTTGTTCTCTATAACAGGCTTCAGACTTCAGAGATCTTTTCACTCACAAGCTTCCCACTCCACATAATGCTTTACTGAGACCATCCACCCACTTTCAGACCTCATTTTACCTCCGGCATGGCTCCCTACCAGCTACAAAGTGCAGAGAGGTGAAGTTATAGAAGCAAGTGTGTGCACCCAGAATAAGAAATACCATGGCTGATTCTTCTGTCCTCTTTCTGCTGCTCTCTCTAAACTCAGATCCCCCACAGAATCATGGGATCATTAAGGTCGGAGAAGCTCTCTAAAATCATCTAGTCCAACCTCCAACCCACCACACCATGCCCACTGACCACGTCCCTCTGGGTCACATCCACACGGTTCCTGAACACCTCCAGGGACAATGAACTCCACCACCTCCCCGCGCAGCCTGTGCCACAGAACACCCGTGCACAAAAGAGCAAAATACTGAGCAAGTAAGGCCTAGCATGCAGAGCCTTTAAGTGAAAGACGACTCCTGAGTGGCTGAAAGTCCTGATCAAACCATTATCCTTCATTTCCAATACCTTCTATTTATTTTTTTGTCTTCAAAGTCACAAAGTGACGCTAGCTATTTCACAATTGATGAGGGCTGTATGAAACGGAGATAAGTCTATCTCTTAACACTAAGGACATATTTAGCGCTCTGTAATTAACACCAAAATGGTAATCACTAATTTTCAGATAAAATTAACTGCGGTTCATTGGGAAAAATTATGCATTCTGTGGAATATATAATTATATCTATTCTAAAGCAATCACTGCTGTTATTTACATACTGAGGAACGGTTGCTGAAAATGTGACCTACCTAGTAATAAGGATTTGATGTTGAAGAATATATATTCCATATGCTATTGTACCTTAATGTCAATTTCCAGGGGAGGACATCTACATGCTGGCTAACTATCAAATCACTTCTTGCTTTTCATCCTTCCTTTTCCCTCTTTTTCCTCAGACTACACGGGGCCAATGATCTGAACCATTTTGCTCAGCATTTTGCTGTATGAACTTTCCAAGCAGCCTAGTGCAGTGAGCACTGAGAAGGGGCTTTGGTAGCGGCAGTCACAGTCTAAAGCAGATCAACTTCACATAAAAGGCACAAATGACACAGGAGAGCGTGAGTCATTCTCCTTAATCTACACCGAGATGCTGAGTTCAAAGCACGAAAAGGTCACTGCTCCATCGCACGCAGATGACAGTATGAAGGGATACAACTGTCATCTTATTTCCCTTTAACATCCATGGCCTCTGCAGTGCTGCTGTGAGCAGGAGATCACACAGGAGAGAAGGGCCCCGGCAGGCCTTGGCTGCGCGGGGAATCTCAGGAGCTCAGGACAGAGAGGAGTGCCAAACCCATGGAGGAAGGCCACAGAGAACACAGAGAACTAAAATTGGACGTTAGCACTTCTGCTTCCCTTAAACCCAAAATACACTTGTGTTAGCATTGAAGGGGAGGCTGGCTTTTCAGCCTCTGCTTTTACATGGTTTTGGAGATTTGCAGCGGTTTTGTAAAACCAAGCATAATGAGTGGCTCCATATATATACTCCAACCCTCTGGAAATTGGAGATGACTGCTGCCCATTGGCACTGCTCACGCTGCTGTCAGAAGAAATATTCGTGAGTAACCACTGAGTCCACTGTTAGCAAACACAGAAATGTTTGTGGTTTGTTACCCAGGCTATAGAAAAGTTTTCAAGCACCCAGCGCAGGCAATAAATTACATCAATCAACGCAGAATTGCAACCTTCACCTTCTCTTTTACAGATCCAACAGCACCAGGTCCTGCTGGTGTCAGGAGTGCGGGATCAGCCTGACTTCCAGCACACCTTTCTACAGAGGAGTTATTAGGCCACCAGAGCTTGCTGAGAAGCTGCATACCTCTGCTTGCCTCTCCTCTCCACTATGCACTGGAGACGAGAGTGTGGAGCACAGTTTGTGTGACCATTAGCTATTCTGCTGGTGCCATAGTTCTGATGTGTAGTCCTGCAGAAGCTTCAGCTGAACGTTCCTGCCTCCGTGGCCTTGCTGAGTGCTGTCCCTTCCTTTTGCTGGAGGAGTCGCAAGCCCTGACCCCAGCCCTGCACACCTCTCTTCACACCAGGATCTGTGACTGGAAATCCCCATTTGACTGCAGAGCCCTGACCAATATTTGGACAGCTGATCTCTGCTGTGCTCCAAAGGGAAAATAAGCAGTAGTCCTGGAGATGCCTCATCAAGGAGAGCAGGCCCCTCTCCTTAGCACATCTTGTAGGAATGCTTCTCCTGTGCTTTGCAGCAAGCCCACATACTCAGCAGCCATGTTGGTGAGAAACGCAAGATGGTCAGAGATGCTTTCTGCAGGGCAGGTGTGTCCATGGCCACAAGTACAGCCAGAAGCAGAATCAGCTGCTCCTCATTCTAAATTGTACATGGCAGGGTGCTGTTACCACTTTCCTGCAGCTCCTTCTGGATTTTCTCCCTGGAGGTGTTCAAGAACCATGTGGAAGTGGCACTGAGGGATGTGGTTAGTGGCAGTCGTGGGGTTGGGTTGCTGGTTGGACGAGATGATCTTACCTGTATTTTCCAATCTTAATAATTCAGTGATTTCAGTGCTACTTAGTGCCACTAAAGGTCATATGCTATTTTCATAACGATCTCCTTTTTTCAAAGCTGTGTAGCTCACCTCCTTTACGTTTCAAGAAGGCTGAGAACAGCTTGCCAGTGACCACACCGGGTATGATATTTTCCTCTCTCTGTAAGATGGCTTACTGGGCTCCGCTGGGAGAAGAGTTCAAAGTTCTGCGGAGACATACCGCCTTTAAAGAGGGGCTATAGAAAAGAAGGGACAGTCTCCCTTTAGTAGAGGCTGTTGTGATAGGAAAAGGGAAAACGATTCCAAACTGAAAGAGGGGAGATTTAGATCAGGACCTCCCCTGTATTTAATGGTGGATTATAGCGGAAGCATGGCTGGGAAGCGGCCCTGACCTCGCCGCCCTGCCACACACCTGTTGGCACACGGCACACCTGGGCGACACAACCACTCCCGCCTCCGCTCCACCTGCGTGTGGAAGGCTTCCACGAACCCTCAGACGCCTCCGCCCCACCGCGCTGGCTCTTGCGGCCGCCCTCCCGTTTCCCCCAGAGGAACTAAAGACCCGAGCGCTGCAGCAGCACTGCCCGGCGCCGTCGCGGGGCGGCGCTCCGCCTCCCTGCCCCGGGCCGAGCCGCGCGGAGCCGGGCCGGGCCCCCGGGCCGTGAGGGCGGGGCCGTCCCCGCCCCTCCGGCCGCGCCGCAGCCGCCCGAGGCGAGCGGAGCTCGGCAGTGTGCGAGCTGCGGCCGCCGCTTTCCGCCGCGCTTCCCGCCCAGCGCAGCGCAGCCCGGCACGGCGAACCCCCCTCGTGCTCCCCGCAGCGCCCCGCACGGCTCGGGAGACCGTAGCCAGCCATGGGTAAGCGAGCCGGGCGGGAGGAGAAGGCAGGTGTGGGGGGCTCGGGGGCGGGCGGGGGTTTGAAGGCTCCTTCGGGCTCCGCAGCAGCGCGCCGATGTGTTGCTGCCTCCGGCTTTAATTAAGGGATAAAAGAGAACGTAATTACCCAGCCGGGGGGAGACGACGGAATTCCTGCGGTTGTTAGTTAGTTGAATGAATTCGCATCGCCTCGTTCCTTACTTTCTGAGTGCTTATTAGCCGGTTTGCGCTCTGGCTCCTGCGGCACCGTGGCCCCGTCGTTGAGCTCTGCTGAAGTTTCCAGCAGCCCTTGCACGTCTTCCCGCTGCTCAGCTGAGCAAGTGGCTGAATTGTCCCTACGAAGGCACAAGCTTGGGTTTCGTGTGCACGTTCCCACGTTCACTCCTTAGACAGTGTGTAAACTTTGGGAATTGATACTAAATGGAGCGTCTGTTGTCCTTCTCTTAACATAGGCTTTAGCTTTGCCGCTGTGGAGTGATGTCGGAGGGATCTCGGGGTGGGAGGGGAAGAAAAGTTGGGAGTGCGTTGTTAAGGAGAGAAGGGAACATTCCCTGAATCCCAGCGTCTTGTTTGAGGTGTGGGTGCTTGCTTTTTGTTAAATAGCTTGGGCTGTGCAGCTCTGTAAGTGGCTCGGGGTTCAAAACCAAAATGCTGCTCCAGATCTTCAAAGGTGGCTCATCCTGAAGAAGCCAATCCGTATTATTGTGAAGTCTCAGAAGAACCCCAGCACAGCCTCGGGAGTTGTCAGCCTTAGGCGTGCGGGCAGTAGACAGGTTGTGTCCCAGTGTCTGTGTTGTCCTTCACAAAACAGCTGAGAAAAGAGGACTGGAAAGAAGGAAGCACACGTTGAACCCTTTGCTGGTGACAGTGGCCCAGAGTCCCATGCCTGTCCACTTCTTGGCTTAGCCAAGACTTCCAGGCTTGACGGGTGGCTGTGCTGCGACCCACTGGGAGCGGGGGCATCCTTAGATGGGATGCTGCAAACAGAGCTCACGGCAATGGAGCCTTTGTAGCAGCGAAGCAGTCCATGGTGAATGCAGCGCGTTGTTGGTGTGTTGTGTAACAGCCTCACCACGGCTGGGGCTGTGGGACCAGGGCTGGTGTGCAGTCTCCCAACCCAATCACGAGGATGTGTTTGGCTGTTCCTAATTAGGACCCTTTGAATTGTCCTTATTCGTGCAAAACTTTTGTGTGAGGCTGGCCCGCTGTGACTGATTTCTTTTCCTATTTGGGGCTGCCACCATGGAGTGCATTGGGCTTTTGGCTCCCTCAGTGCTTTGAAACATTGGGCTTGTCGTAGTTACCAGTATTTATGGTTCACATTGACTCAAGGGTTGTCGTTACTACCATGGGGCTTTGTGCATCCTGTGCTCCAGGAACCGCCTTGATACTGCAGTGCCTCACCTGGGAGGTGGAGGGAAATGCTTTACAAAATGAACCGAAACTTCAAAACAGCTTTGTCCTAAGACCTTGACAAGCAGTGCATGAATAACTGTGTAATCCCATAACTGTACAACTTTTCTTCTTTCTTCTCCACCAAACTGCTGCAAACAGGGATGGAGTGATGCCTGTCCTGTGGGGTTTGCATCCTGTCTCCCCTTGGGTGCTGTGCCCATGACTGCTCTGTGGCCCCCACCAACCCGTGGGATCCCAGGGCTCCAACAGCATGGAGTGATGCTTTCCTATCCCAGCAACAGCCTGTGCCCCGTGCGGACCATCCCTTTCAACTTCAGGAGCAGCTTACGTGCCCTTTCTACATACAAAACCGAGTCCTCACCTTACTGTAAAACATCTTTGAAGGAGGTTCAGATATTCCACAAGCCAGGCTTTCTTCTTATAAACAGTTAGGGACAAATCCTGAGAGAAAATCAGCCCTTGTTCTTTCTGTCAGCTATTCACTCGGTCCAGACGGGAGCTGAAGTCTTTTGTGTCCTGGTAATAGTAAAATCTGATTAGTATCGGTCATTAAGGGTGGCTAGATTTCAATTACAAGGTCTTGTAGTCTGTATTCTATTAAATCTTGCACCTCTTAAATATATTTAGCTGGAGAAGTGTAAAATTTTACACTGCCATCCTTTCCCTATCTCCACGAGACCCATTTAAGGCTATTGAAAAGTGCTTAAATTTGCCTTCTTTCTGTAAACTTTCTTGTCAGAGGAGGAGATGGAGAAGAAAATGTTATGTGTTGCAGCTGTTCCCCAGTGTCCTAAATAATTTGGGGTTTCACCCTATTTACAGGTTCTCTCTTGCTCTCTAAGTGCTTGGTTCAGTGATACAGGACATCTGCTGTCCTCTCCGTGAATTGTGATACATCAGGTAGCTCTGGAAATGTTACATTGCTAAAATACATTAAGGATTTCATCCGCTTGAGAGCTGAGCAGTGGGAGTGTAATTATCCATTGCCTTCAGTATATCTCTAGACCTTCTTCAACCAGCCAAAACCTGTGTGTCACCTCCAGTGTTTAAAGCACTTAAAGCATTGCATTATTTCTCTCTAGCCAGGTGTCTTTTCTTAGGCTGGCTTGTGTGCTGTTCTGCCAGTAGTTGTGTTGTTGGAAGCATCATTTTTTTTTGTATGGTTTTTGTTCAGCAGCCATTGTTTTTCATGACTGTTGCTACCACAGTCATTACTCTTAAAACCAAGAATTATCCCTGAGTGTATTTTGGACTGAGTTAAAATAAATTGAAAACGAATGCAGAGAAGCACTGCTCTTGGTATGTCTTGCACTGTTGTGCTTGGTGTCACAGCACCTTCCTTGCTCCGAGGTGTATGTTCCCAGGGTACAGATTTGTGGCAGACCACTGTGAAGTCCTGGGAGTGATGGGAGCTGGAGCACGTGAGCTTGGCTTCGAGTTGTAGCAAGCAAGGCTAAGGAAAGGGAACTCTGTCTCTGGCAGCCAGGGGCAACAGAGATGTTGTAACAAAATGCGTGGGTCTCAGCTGAGCCTGCTGGGCTCTGCAGATCCAGAAGCTGGCAGTGGGAAGGCTGCAATGTTAATATCCAAAGTGGGTGAAGGATGACCCAAGAGGCATAGAGTGGTAGTGACATCCTCCAGGTTATAGGCAGTGCAGTGTGGCCTGGAGGAAGCTGACTCTAGGTGACAGTGCCTGAGGTGGGTGTCAATCTCCTGGACCTTTCCTTGCCTTTCTTCTGCAATTAGACATAATCTTGTGGTGGTGGGGGCCTTGGCTTAGCTGTGCCCTTCAGCATGTCCCATTACCATCCTGTGTAAGCACGGCAAAAAGCAGTGTGTACAAGGAGAGGTTGGCCACTCTCTGTAACAGCTCTCATTGTGTGTCCTGCTTAGCGCACACTGCTCTGCTGCTTTCTTTTGCTGTGCTGTTCTGGTGCTTTGGCAGTCTCCTTCTCCACAATTATTTGTCTCTGGGTTTTAGACTCAAAAGCTTGCAGTAGAGAGTTGTGAATGTTTCCCAAGCCACGAGCCGTGCAGAGAACTTTGAGAATCCAAGATCTTTTGTTCTCCATCTTTTTTTTGAGCTGTTTGACTAGAAGCAATTTCAAAATGTGAATGGAGCTTGTATTTCATTAATAGAAAGATACGCTTCTATCAGAGCCATTGAGTGATGCAAAACGGTGCTACGCTGTGCACCATTTCTGTGTGTTTGTTTTACTCTTTGATACTTGAATGTACATGGTGCTTGGAAATTTTAGCCTGCAGGAATACGTAAAGAAAATGACTTTTGGGAGTGTGTTTATGCTTTGTGTTTGTTGGGTTTCTTTTTCTTGGCCTGGGGTGGAAGAATTTTGAAAAGGAGTGTGATCCACAGTAGTGGGGATGTGAACCATGAAGAAGGTTGAACTTGAAGGTGCAAACCGAATTGGATACTTGATTTAAGATGCAGCTCTCATAATTTTATGTGGGGTTTTTTTGTTGGTTGGTTTGTTTTAGTGTTTGAATGAGAGCATAGAAAAGTCATTGCCTTTCTGCTGCTGGTTTGGGTGCTGCTGACTAGGGAGGACACTTGGTGTTAAGAGTACGGCTGACCTGGTGTCCAGGGAGATTTGGGAAACAGAGTAAATGGTGGGAGTGCGGCCAGAGGAGGATTATGTTTTGAGCAGCATGCTGGTTTTGTTAATATTGGAAACATATATTTCAGTTTATCGGTGTTTGCTGGGCTGGAGCTATGGAGCCTGCTGCTGACGGCTAATCAAGGAAGAATCTGCCTTCCTCATCCTGCCAGAAAGTGGGAGCTAACTTGGGCTCTCCGATATATTTTTTGACTCTACCTTGTAATGTGCGTTTTCTAGAGTGCAAGCTGACAAAAATTGTTTGAGGCTTCTAATGCTGATATAGGGAGTGTACACAAGATAAACTGCAGAGCAAGTGGGAATAAAGCTGCCAAGGGAGTCTTGGTGGTCTTGAAACTTGGCTTCTTTTCAAGAGAGATTTTACACTGAGATTTTAAATTCTTGAGGTTTACGGGTGTTTTGCTCTCTGGTGCACCACAAATGAAAAGCTTGATGTGAGCCAGGAGTGTGTGCTTGAGGCCTGGGAGGCCAACTGAGTCCTGGGTTCCATCAGAAGAGGGGTGGCCAGCAGAGAGGGAGGGGATTGTACCCCACTGATTTTCCTTCTGAAGGCCTCACCTGGTGTTCTGCATCCAGACCTGGGGCCCCAAGCACGGGAATAACGCAGAGCTGTTGGAGTGGGTCCAGAGGAGGCCACGAAGATGATCAGAGGGCTGGAGTACCTCTCCAATGAAGAAAGGTTGAGGGAGCTGTGCTTGTTTAGCCTGGAGAAGGCTCGAGGGAGACCTTACTGTGGCTTCCAGTACTTGAAGTGAACTTATATGCAGGAGGGAGACTGAGTTTTTACACAGGCAAATAGTGACTGGAAAAGGTAAAATGGCTTTAAACTAAAAGAGGGGCGATTTAGGTTAGATGTTAGGAGGAAATTCTTTACTCAGAGGGTGATAAGAGCTGTGGGTGCCCCATCCCTGGAGGTGCTCAAGGCCAGGTTGGATGGGGCTGGGGCCAGCCCTGCCCATGGCAGGGGTTGGGGCTGGGTGGGCTTTGAGGTCCCTTCCAAACCAAAGATTCTGTGATTTTGAAACCAAACATAGTGGTTTGTTCAAGATAAGATGTCTTTTTAAAACTTCTTAAATACTAGGTTCCAAGAACTTCACTTGGGATTTGCTGCAGGAAAGACAAGAACACATCATGCCTACAAATGCCATGGTCTAGATCTTCAATGCTTTATATTAAAGGGCCATGGTTTTTTCTGTTTTTCTTTTTTTCTCTTCAAGAACTTTTCAGAGACTTCAGATGACGGTTGTTTATATGTAAACTAATGCTAATATCACTCAAACTGTGTTGACATAAATGTCATTCCCTTCCTCGAACAGAAGTGTAAGAAGTGTTGTTGTATTTGCAAGGAGCACAGCTGAAAACAAGTTTGCCACATGGAACTTCCCTCGTGGGAAATCAGATGCTTTTCTCGAGCTGCTTAGGCATGCGTTACAAAAAGAAGCCAAAACTTTGGGAGTCAGAGCTGACTAGTGGGAGTACATGAGGCTGAGAACTCACGGTGCAGGCACAGGGAGCTGCTCCAGCACATCTGTCAAGAGCCCACAGTTTGCAAGGTGGCCCAAACAACAACACTTCCTACAACATCTGCTCCGGCTCTGTGACGGGGGCTGGTGCGAAAGCCAGGACTCTGGAAATCTCTGAGATATTTCTCATACCACAACAGGGGAATATAACAAAACCCGTTGCATAATCTGTTATTGCCTGCTTCCCAGCCAATGAAGTTACTAGGTGCTAAAGCTGATAAATGTTCCATTAAACCAGAATTTGATGTAAGCAAGTACAATGAGAGGGCTTTGCTATACTTGACTGATTTGGCCGGGGCTGCCCATTCCAGACTGAAATTAAAATGGCAATTTCTCGTGCACAGTATTTGTATGATGAAAATCCCACGTTTCAGCCAGCATCTAGGAACTTAAATAATGACTTGGCATGAAAAATAGCTGGGTAAGTAATTTTGTTTTTATAGCCTGTTATTTTTAGTTCCCCCTTTAATTATTTTCAGTTTGAAAATACCTGTTTTTCTCCTCAAACTTGAGCTATAGAAAGCCTATAGTAGATATTCTGTCTTAACTTGCTCTGCCAGTTCTGCTCCGAGGTTTTTTGGTCTTATCTGCCACTAATACACTTGCAGTGCCACATTTGAGAATTCATGATAATCTACCGTGTATTGGATTCCTCTTACTCCTCTCAGAGAGGCAGAAAAGAATCAGGAAGCAGAAAAGTCACTTGAAAGTGCTAATAATTTAGAGCAGCCGTGACAGACTGAAGGTAACTGTTTGAGGAGTGGGTGGAAATAAAAGAAAGCACGAACGAGGTGGCAGCTTTCGTCAAGCCTGGAATCATTTTAGCTTCAAATAGTGTGTAGGTTTCATTAAAATGATCTTTCTTTTTCTTGTAAAACTTGATCTGGATTTTCTGGGGCTTCCTAGGTCAGTTGTCTTGCAAGCAGTCACGTGTGTTCCCCGTCAGAATCAGCTCTCTGACGTGGGTTAGGCTGTTTCTCACAGAGAGGAGGAAGCATTGGACCTCATGGCCAAACCTTGTTCTTCCCTCCTGATCTGCTTCTCTTTTGAGGTTTGTGGGCAGGGTGTATGCCTGTGGGTAAGCTGTTCTCAGTCCCTATTATCCTTGCTTTTTTGATAGGTACTCTTAAATGCTCCTTTCCTGGAGACCACTGGTTTTGTTTGTTTCCACTTCTGGCTCATACCCATCCCTCAGTTGCAATGTGAGTAAGCATACTCCCTGGTGTAGTAGTTCCATGGTTTTGTTTTCCTCGTTGCTTTTCATTGCATAGTGGCAGGTTTTGTCTGATCCATCTCCTCCTGCTTTTGGATGATTTTGTGTCGACACTCAATCCTCCACTGAATGCTCTCTCAACAGACTGGTGGCCAAGGCACTTGCTGTGTTCACATGCGTGTGCCACGAGCAGCAGGTGGGAGCTGCTGTGGCACCGGCAGGCGATGCACTTGGCACGTGCAGATGCTTTCTGTGGAGGACATCTCTCTGTGATAGCTGCTAGCTGTCATCTGCTTCAAAGTATGCGGTGTACCCCTGTTGGAGAAAGAAAACAGTGGGAAGGTTGGAAGAAACGGATTTAAAATAAACAGAATGTCAGAAGATGCTCTCTTAAATGAAAATGAAGTGATTTCCTGGAGGGCCGTTGAGGGCCTGGGTTTCTCTTGCTGTAGTAACTGGAGGGCATTGGTGCATATGGAATATTAAGTGTGGTTGCCAAGGTTAATGGGAATGCCCCAGCTGCTGTTAAAGCCCAGTGTATAAATATGTTAATTAGTGTATGCTGAATATTTTCCGTTGTTGAAAGAGCATACAAAGAAAAGAAATGAGGAGTGTACTACCATATTCATAGTCAGCACTTCTGTTTCTTCCTCTGATAAAATGCTTTTGGTTGAGAAAACTTTTTTTTTAATGCTATATTAGTTAATTTCAGACAAGATTGCTGTTTCTTGTGTGTAGAACGATCCTCCGCAGTAACGGAAGTCAACTTCCAGAAGTCTACCTTGCTCCTTAGAAAGAATTCTGTTCAAATGAGTTTGAAAATTGGGAATGTTCCTTTTTTTTTTTTTTTTTTTTTTTTTGAAATGGTTGAAAAGAGGGTAGTTGGACTAGATGACCCTTTGAAGATCCCTTCCAACTCAAACACTTCTATGATTCCATGATTTCACAGTGTAACTGAGGGATGAGAATGGAAATAAATCCCTGAGTTGTTTTTAAAACAAACAACAACCAAGTAATTTTTTAATTATTATTATTTTTTTAAAAAGACCACCCAGCAGCTGCTTGGAAATGTAGCATCTCTGCTCCTTTTTTGCTCTGGTGTGCTAAATGAGTCCCTGTGCAGAACTTCTTGGGGGGCTCCTACCATGAGCTTTGTCAGGACACACAGGAGGGAAGTAGTTACTAGCCACCATGTGAAATCCTGAAATGATCCTTTCTCTTTCCTCTGGTATAATGCAGGTTTGGAAATTCAGACAATGCAGTCATGCCTGCTTAAGTTCTCACCTACTGTCATCCTCAAGAAAATATTTCTTCCTTAACTCTTTGTTTTTTTTTAGGGAAGAGGGTGGTAAGAACAGTAGGAGGAAAACATGCCTTTTTGCTTTCATCAGGAAAAGTGTGACTGCTGTGCCCACTTTCCACATGGTCAGTGGTCTGCCTTCTTCTGTACGTGTGAAATGTCCCTTCTGTTAGGGCATATACCTTGTAAATGAAGTGTTTTC
Organism: Oreortyx pictus; assembly: GCA_036925125.1. Lineage (NCBI taxonomy): Eukaryota > Metazoa > Chordata > Aves > Galliformes > Odontophoridae > Oreortyx > Oreortyx pictus. The sequence goes on along the minus strand of JAUPFR010000001.1, from coordinate 68,760,085 downwards.
TGTTGTCTTGCTCAGAAAATATGTCAGGCTTTTCCTTGCATATGTTTCATTGCTCCAACACTTGTGTTTGGCGTTTGCATCAGACTTTTATATCTTTATGGAAAGAGATTTCTTCTCCTCAGTCAAGTTTATGCACAGGAGAAAAAATGATTGCCTTTATTTACTGCGTTGGTAGTATTTTCTTGCTGGCAGGCTAACTTGCTGACATCACAGTGGTATCCCAAATCTGAATTGATCCTAACTGCTACATGGAGTCTGAGGACGTTCAGGATTTGGATTGTGGACTGTCACATGACTTCTGTAGTCGCATGTGGACTTCCATCAGAATCCTTCCTCTTCTGGTGGAAGCCAAAGCTGTGATGCTCAAAGCCTTCATGCAGGACAGCTGCTGTGTACCTCTGTCTGTCCTGCAGAGGACAGCTGGGGGGAGCACCCCGCTGACAGCAGCCTGAATTCCAGGGCATGCAGGACATACCGTGCTGGTACTTCCTGCCAGGAGATGCTGGCAATTAATTTTAAATCCCTCCCCTAGGTCATCAAGGCTTTTAAGGAGCTTTTGCTCTTATTATCTTCAAAACCATCTTTCTTCCTTGACCATGACCTGCCGAGACAGCTGTGTTTCTCTTAAGCACTGAAGTTAATGATACAGAACATGAAGGATGAGAAGAAAGCAGGATTACAGCCATCTTTATCTGAGTACTCACTGCCGGCATCAGTGGTGTGGATGATCAGGGGCTCATGTGGGTGCTCAACAACATATAAGTGTTGAGATCTGGGGTTTGGAGGACAGTCCTACTGTACATCCTTTCTGAACTGAGTGTGAAATAAGGCTAGTTTTTCTTCTCTTAGTGGCTGCTTTATGCCTATTATTGCCTGAAAGCAATGGAATGGGCTTTTTTCTTTTTTTTTTTTTTCAGACCTAACAGTAACATTAGATAAAGCAATCCTCCTTGTGTTTGTGTATACTCTTGGCATACCCTACACTTAACAGTAAGCCCTGCTGAGGAGGTGGCTTTGCGTTTGACGTCAGTCATAACACCCTTGTACCCAAGGGTGAGAAAGAGTTGCTCAGTGTGGATGTCTTGTGGTGTTCTGCCTAAGCTGTGTAGCTTCTTTCCTTGTTATGGTGGATACAGTACTGCTAAACTTCCCTCTGTTCAAGGGGAGGTTTTACCACTGCCCTTTGTTTCCCTCGTAGCTGTGGTGACCGTCAGTGTGAGATCAGGACTGTAGAAGCTGGAGATGATTTAAGTAAATGTGAGGCACTACGTACTAATTAATTCAGGTCATGATGCTTATAGAATCAGCACAGCAGCTTCCTGCCTCCTAAGTGATTGCTGCGTTTCTGCTGTGAACTCCTTTGGCTTATGCCCAGAAAGAGCTGTACAGTAATTAAAATTAACCTGAACGGATTTAGAGGAGCCTGGTTTGAATTAGGGCATGGTTATTGACTCTAACGGTATTTTACTTTGTGAGATCTTTTCCTTCCCTTCAGTAATACCATCTAGGTAGCACCTGTTAGCACCTGACTGAGGCCATTCATCTCTGTAGGGACAGGAGGGACTTGGCCAACCCATACCATGTACCGTGGTGGGATGCTGTTGGGGCAGTAGTGCAAACTGCTGGGCTTACTGGTGGCTGCCACTGCCTCATAGGAGCCAAACTCTAGAGAGGCAGGGCTGCAGTTGAAGAAAATGGGGTGTGAAAAGGAACACTATGGCATGTTGTCTGAAACAAAGCAGGACTTGTAGGAATCAGAATCATAGGGGTTGAAAAGGACCTCAAGAGGTCATCGAGTCCAGCCAGTTCTCTGGGCTTGGAGGAAATTGTTTTCTGTATACATACATGGGAACCTCAGGAAAAATCAAGAGAATGAGTTTTAATCTCAAACCGTGGGAGCTCAAACATGAGTTTTCATCAGAAAACTGCAGTAAAATTTCTTAAAAAGAAGTGTCTTAGGGAAAGTTGTCTTGTTATTAGGCCTCAATTAGCAAGACGTGTCAATGTCCACCATGCTGAAGCTGTACTATGTTTTCCAAAGCACTTTTCTGTCAGGTCCCACTGAAAGCTGCTGAAATGGTTTTCCAAATTCATCTCTGGAGATGGCCCAGCTGCCCCAATGGCCCTGCCTTGTGCTACGTGGTACAGGGATATGGTAAGGCCCACTGTAGGTGTGCCATCTGGTGTTGGATCAGATAGTCTTCTTTTTCTACCATCGTTTGTTTTCACAGTGGTTAAGAAGTTCATGCTGTCAGAAGAACAAAAAACAGTAGGAAACTTATTTGCTGTTTTCATTAATCCAGACAAGCAGGATACTTATATTAGAAAGATCTTTCTCTGCTAAGGAATTTAAAACTGTCTTTCATTGAAAAAAAAAAAAAAAAAATTGAAATGTGCATTGTGACGTGACTTTTTTTTTTTTTTTTCCCCCCTCTGAGGGAATTGTCTCTGCATTGAAGTAAAGCCAGTCCTTGGTTTCAAGACTTGTAGTGGATATTTCCTCATTTTGGAAGCTATTGGAAATGAAAGAAAATGTGTGAGTTGTACAGAGATGCTGTGGTTTAGATCAAGCTGTTTTCGTTGTTGTTTGGTTTGGTTGTTTTGTTTTGTGGCTCTTTTTTTTCTTCTGTTTCTAACTTATTTTGGAAAGCAAAAGAAATTAAGAGTTCACTAAGCATAATTTTCTTCATTCCAGTGAAATGATGGAGCGTTGATAATCTCTAAGCATGCCTGTCCTTTTTCCCTTTTTAAGAGTAGTTTTTTTTGGAAGATAACATTAACCTCTACTACCCAAGAGATATTTCATACTCTTTAGAGAGGGTCTCCCCTCTTGTCTCCTTGCTTTCTATGCAGGAGGCTGATTAGCATCCTTCCGGAGGGCTGTGGGAGTATTGTTCTTGGGCACCACAAAATCTTCAGTGTCTGTTCTAGCTCCTATACAACCATTGTCTGTTGTAGTCCTTGAATGCTCAAAAAGTCACAAGACCTGCTATTATTTTGGAGACTTTTGTTTACTGTTTGATTTCTGACCACTTAGTGGCTGGTACTTATTTTAAGTTTTCCCTCTTTGGCTTTGTTGTTGTTGTTTTGATCTTGACAAGTTCAACTTTTTCTGCTTGCTTTAGATCTTCAGGACAGTGTCAGGCCTCAGTGACAGCACTGTAAGTGGCAAGGCATCCCTCTTTTCCTAGGTGATACTAGCATCTTTGCTTTTGCTTAGTAAAGAATACTAACTCTATTCCATGTCATCTGCCTCTGCTTTTTTGTGCTGTTATCTTTGGTATAGGGTTTGCTGTTGCAGGCCCATAGGAAAGCACAAAACCTGTACAAACCTCAAGTGCATGTGAAATACTTGTGTACTCTGGGAAATAAATGGGGACCATATTTTTCGTAGGAGATGCTTATTTGAACTGACAGAGTATCTGGAAGAAAAGTGTTTTCTCCTAACATCACAGAGATTGAGGGTTTTTTGTTTTGTTTTGTTTTGTTTTTTTGCAGTTTTCCAAATACTCTGCCTTTTCCCCTTAGAGAAATGATAAATTGCTATAAAATAATTGCTGGCATTTGAGCAATGCAATAAGCTTATCTGATACTTTCATGCATTCCCTGGTCAGTCACTAAAAAGGCTCCATTAGTTGCTACGTCCTTGTTACAGATGTTTAATCTAAAACGAGTAAATCTGAGGGTGGGGGAACAGGGCGTTTCACAGTAACGTTGTTAAGGAAATCCTTGCAAAACTGACGTAAGCGTCATATATTTCTGCTTTGCAAGCTCTGCATTTTTCAGTCAGACTTTGCCATAGCAGAGAAGTTAGGAAGCAGTGGTTAGTGGGTCAGATAGGCCCAAGGGGCTCAACTGGGTTCTGTTCAGCCAAAAGTTAGTGCTTGTTAATCAATGCTGCGCTCTGCATACGAGCACTGTTTTCCTTCCTCAAAGCCATAACAACGTGGCTTGACATAGTGACGTGATTTAGTGGTATGGTGGTGATGGATTGATGGTTGGGCTCTTGGTGATCTTAGTTGTCTTTCCTACCTTAATGATTCTGTGAAATAAAAAATGTGTTTGACTGGGCCATGCATGGCATCTGCCCAATACTGGAACCACCTGGGGATCTCTACCATCACCACCCACCACCGAGGCCTGCTCCCAGTGCAGGCCTACCCACTCCCTTTGGAAGGAGGAGAGAGTTTCCTTTCTTGTCTCCTGCAGCCTTTTTATGAAAAGGTGTAATGCTCCAGGAAAGCCCTGTGCCTAAAATTAGACATGCAATTAATTTACAGTGCTGGGAAATAATTGCATAGATATCTTTTTTGCTCCGTACAGCTTCTGTAGGTGTTATACTCCTTCGCATTAAGGAATTGTCTTTTCAAATCTTACTGCTGCCACCTGCTCAGCCCCTAGTAAATGTAATTAACATGATGGCAGAAATGCTGGAGGCTGTGGATTTTCAGTGCTAAATGGCTTACATACTGCCTACTGTAGGCAGTGTGTTAATTGGGCTATTTTGATAAGTTTCAGTTTGCCTTGATATAGGTCTTTCTTCTTCTTTCTTCCTGTTCTTTTTCTTTTCTTTTTAATTTCTTTTTGACAGTAAGCTCCACGCAGGCAAATTTCATTTAAGAAAAAAAGTCCATTTCAGTAAAAGAGCCTCAGTGGACATCAGGTGCAGGCATCGTTAATCTGAAGATCATTCAGCTGAACTTCTTTCAATTAACACAAGTAGTTTATTCAACTCTTTATCTAAACCAGGCTGAGTCAATGATGTATTTAAAGCTAGAAAGTAACCATTTACTAGATACATATTGATTGCTGCCCTAAAGGAACCTAAGAGCAAAGTATTAGCAATTTTATTTTTTTAAGATCTGCAGTAATTCTGTGCAGGTGCTTCCTTGGGTTAGAAATAGGAGGACCTACAGCTAGGTGATGTTGTCTAAATGTTACATAGTAAACTTGATTTTGCTTTGTTTTAGATAAAGAGCTTAAAAAATGAAAGCATTAATTTTTTTTTCAGATGTTGACTTCTACAAAATGTTCCTTCAGCAGGTAACACTCACACAAGTACTTTTAAAAATAGCAGGGATAGCTCTGGAGTAGATACCTGAAGATCTCAAACTGCTTATCTTCCTGTCATGTTCCATGCTGCCCTCCTTCTCCAATTGTATGGCAGGTTGCAGAGAGAGGCAGTGAGTGCAATTGGAAGTGCCTGTATGAAAAAATAGGCTAAAATGTGAAACCAAGTGCTTTTTTATTTCAATAAATAATTCTCGTAGTGTGTCACAGTATACAGTTTGTATATTATGGTGTATATTATACACCACATGGTTTGGAATGGTTCATAAAGCATGGCTAGCATTATTTTCAGTTTGTCTGTCACAGACCATTAAAGACCAAGTGAAATATTTCCTTGGATTTATCTTTCAGGTAAGCAACTGCAGAAATACATACTACTATAATCAAAAGCTTCTGTTCATTATTAAGTAAGAAGATCAACAAATTATATTTAATACTACAAGCACTATCTTGGAAATTGTGATTGAAGATCACTCCCATGGCAGGAGATAGCTCTCATGGAAATGACGTGACACTGCAACTTAGGTTCAAATAGTTAAGGTTATGGATAGAATGATGCATGAAAGCATGATTACTGATTTGTAACACATAATTTGAGCTAGGAAGAGGCTAACGCGCATAGTAGCTTTAAGTTGAAATTTTTTTTTCTAGAGCGTCATTAAACTTTCTATTTGTAATTCTCATTACCACTGTTTTCCATTTAGCAATCAAATTCACTCTAATAAGTAAAGATTTGTTCTGTGGTGAGGTCTGTAATATAAATTAGGCTCTTCCATAGTTGCAAGTATAATTGCAGGTATATACGGTTTCACGGTTGCAAAATACATTAAACGTGCTTATACTTAATTGAAAACAGTGCTTCTCCCAGATGACGACTTGTTCCAAGGTGATAAATTGATCGCTGAGACTGCAGGGGAATATGGGGGCAGTGCTTTTCAGAGTTGCGTTTTTCAGTCTTCCATGAAAATCCAAAGAAAACCCCAAATGCCTGTTAATTTTTCAGTAATGAAGTGCTAACAAGTACTTTAACTGCAGCCTTCCTAGGCGATCTGTCATAGTAGAGAGCTCCCCTTACACTTGCACTTAGCAGTATGAAGTCATGCTTTCATACCTACTTTGAAAACTGCATTATATTGTGAATAAAGTTTCATCTCTAGAATGCTGAGCCTCCTGTAGGTGTAGGTGAACAGAAGCCTACATCTAACAGCTAGGTGGCAGAAACTGTGCCTTTTTAAAACAAAGTGATGCTATAAACACAGCAGTGTTGCTTTACAGTGACTGCGGAATTTCTTTAATAGAAGGATATTTTTATATGAAACATGTCCTGTGAGAAGGGAGAAGTAAGGAACTTTTCTTCTGTTTTCTCGGAGGCATCTGCTTGCTGTGTACATAAACAGAAATATTCTTCCACTGCATTTTCATCTTCTAAAATATATAAATGTACATATATAGGTTTTCTTAAAATTTTAATGTTATATCTGGCAGATGTCACTTTATGCTTAGGGTGTGAAAAGCTGGGAGCAGGGACTGCTTCATGGGTTCACATCTCACACATCAGAGCTGAGACTCACTCTGATCTTACTGTCTAGTCCTCTTGGAAAGTAGACATTGTAAGAAAGGATATGGGAAAAAGGGTCATGTTAAGGTTTGCTACTGTTTAAAAGCTAAGCATGCTTCTTGAAACAGAGATCAACCTAAAATGGAAATGCAATCAGTAACAAATGCTGTGGCTGACTAGGAAATTTGCTAACCTGGGTTGATGACTGCAATTCCATGCAGCTGGTTGAGTCCTTTGCTGGCCACCGCTCTCTTGTAGAGGTGATATATTGTTGTGGTATGCTGCTTAAAATTCTCAGACCTTGCAGCCCTTTCTTTCTGTTATTTGCTGATATCTGCTGCAGTTTGGATAGGAAGGCAGAGAAAGATTAAGCTCCACTCGATACACATTGCTATGCTTCAGGACAAGATCCATCACTAGAGCTGGCATCTACTGGACTGTACTTTAAGGCGGTCAGGATGAAACCCTTGCTTTCCTGTGGAAGTAAGAGGCTCGTGGTGTATTTTTCAATCACTGCCATAATGGTGATGCAAAGAAATTCACGTGCTTTGATTAAAGGAAGTGTTAGAAAACAGCAAATAACAGCAGGAATGGTGGCCCACTCCTGCTGAGTGTTTCTTCTGCGTAGCACATTGGCTCAGAAGCTCGTGAAAGGGCTGACTTTGCTCAGCCTCCCATCATTGTAGCAGATTCTTTAGTCAGAGTGAGCAGTCTGCAAGCAACTTGTGCTGTGTCAGTGGCGTAAAAAGTATTTCTGAATATACCATCTTATCAAAGTTACACAAGTTAATTTGTTTTAAGAAGAGTGCAGTAGGGTTACTGAAGAAGGAGCAGGGTTTTTTGTGTGATAGACTGGGAAATAAATACTTTGTTACAAAGCAGAGTGTTTTAAAAAGTGCTTGAGAAGGTTGAACTTACTGTCCTCTCCTAAAGAAATGCAAAAAAAACAACAACCAAAAACAACAAATTATACACAACTGCTCTCTTAAATCTTGAACTGACAAAAAAATTACCTTGGAGACCAGTAGTATGGGAATTTGGAACATAAGATCATTTGTTAAAATGTTTAAACTTCAATATATATTGGACAGAGACAATGTGTAAGATTTCCTAGCAGTTAAAATTGTCAAGAGCATGGTGTCCTAAAACATAATGGAAGAGGTAAGTGGATCTTGCACGTATTGGTTGTTGAAGAGCAGAAATCGTGTATAGCAGTTGAAGAGTTTGAAGGGTTACTGTAAAACCCTTTCAGTTAGTCTTGCTTTTTAATACAAATCTTGTGTATTTTTTTGCCAGAGGTAAAATTGTACTTTTAACCGCAGAAAGTGCAGTCTAATGAAAGCGTTCTTGAGAATTTCCCAAGTGCATTTTTACAGGAACAAGTATATTGAGTTGGCAGGATCCAGAGCAATTCATTAAGGCAGTACGTTGTAGTGGCAAATGTCCTGTGATTTACATAAAGGTTTAGACATATCTGTACCTGCTTTTTGATTTTGTGGCTTTGAGCAAATAGGTTGAATTCTTCTGGTTCGCTTCTGTTTCGTTTTCTCGTGTGTTTGGAATGCTTCAAGGGTCATTATTATCTTAGGATGCTGTGTTGTCTGAATGGAAGGTGATGCTGAAGTGGTTTCTATGTGGAAAAAATATGACTTAGTGTTGCAGGCTTAATTCGTGTTTGCTCTTAGTGTTTTTGGTCACAGTGTGTATCCAAACCCTCACAAAATGTAGTGTCTGAAAAGGCTCGTAAATCCTATCCCTTTAGCTTCTCTTGCAACCGTAAAGCAGAAAGTTGGAAGAGGAAGCAGGCTGTGGCTGAGGAAAGAGCCTGGCATATTATCTTTTCTGTCTGTGTTTCCGTGTAAGTTTGTCTAAATATTTAAGTTTATAGTTTTTTCATCATTTAAAAAAGAAAAAAGCAAGAAAAAAAAACAAGAAAAAAAAAAAACCTAAAAACCCAAACCCAAAAACACACCACAAAAAAACAACCCTGGGGTTGGGGGGGCAGGGGAAGCTAAAAAACCCAACCTCATGTTACTGTTTTAGATTCATCTGGTGCTTCATATGAAGAAGAAATATGTCCTGGCTGCAACCCAGCCCATTATTGCTTTCTGTAATTACGTGGGTTGGCTGAGTTGCACCTTAATCTAAGTGATGGAGGGACCTCTGCCTCTGTTACGTGACTGAGAAAGATCTGGCTGACAGTGTTTAGGGTTTTGGGAAGACTAATTGCATTTCCTAGAGTATATGTGCTTGGAGGGTCTTAAATGGAGAAGCTCTTCAACCTTCCTTGGCCCTGAGACATGCAATCCCTTCTTGCTTTGCCTACACACTGTTGAAAATGAATCCTTGTGCTCTGCAAGCAAAGTTAGCTGTGCCCTCTTCGTGGTAATTCAAGTGACAGCAAGGACCCCACATCTGGAATGGGGAAGAGGAACATCTGCTGTGAGCCATCATGAGGTGCTAATCCCTGTGCAACTGGGGGCCCCAGGAACTCAGCAGAAGAGGAGAGGGGGCGGCCAGTGAGCAAGGGGATGGAAGTAGAGATGAGAAAGGCTGTGCATGGGAAAAGTGGGAAGCCATGGGAAAATAAGCGCTTCTTGCATGTGAGTCAAAAAGGAAAAGTGGTCCAAATGGGAAGCATAATCAGATTTGTGTTTTGGACCACATCAGTGCAGTATTGATCACTGCATGCAACATGCACATTCGGCTTAATGTATTTTTACTTTGTATGTCAGTATATGCGTTTTCTGTTGGGTATCTAATGCTAAACAAAGCATAAATCATCTGGAATTCAGAGTTCTGTTGTGCTCATTTCACAAGTTAGTATTTGTTCCTACTGCTTATTTTCTTAGGGGTTAATTAATTATCTGTTTGCCTGAATCAGGCTATGTGGCAAGCTGTGGGAGAGAATGTGTGTGACTGTTATTTCTTAAGATTTTTAAGAACAAGTAATCTCTCCTTCTCTTCCTTTTCAATTCATGAAATTATCTCGATCTTAGTTTTAGAGCAGCTGAACTATGTAGGTGAGAAGTTTCTCACCTGAGTAGCCTCTTCTCTAGCCCCAAGTAATGGTTGTTTTGTGAAAAAATAAGAGGTAGTCACAGAACTGTAAGGGAGCTCATCTGCCAATGCAAGTTCCCTACAGTAGGTGTTACACAGGAAAGCATCCTGGGGTGTCCTGAATATCTCCAGAGGAGACTCCACCACCCGTCTGGGCAGCCTGTTCCAGGGCTCTGTCACCCTCACAGTAAAGAAGTGAGTCCAGACGAAAAGAATTTGGGAATGTTTGTCAATATTTGATGTTTTTCAAAGACAGAATGTTTTCAGACCAGATCCTGATATCCTTTCTTAAAGAATGGTTTTCACTGCAGCAAGGTCCAAATCCAAACACTGATCTGATAAAAGCAGCAGAATGTGACCCCGTTTTGGCTCTTACTGTGTCCACAATAAACTTCAGTGATGTTTTCTCATGATGTTTGAGAGGTAATCTTGTTTTTTTGCTGCTTGATTTATTTCTAACAAGGCTGGAGGCCTATGAATATGGCATTTTCTGGAATGAAGTATGCATTTGGAGCAGGGGGGAGTGTCAAGCTGGTTTTTGTCCTTTTGTTTTTAACCCTTCTTCCATAGAAGACACAGTGTCCTATGAGCAGAACAATGCTATATTCCATTTTAGCATAGAATCACAAGCGAGATCTTTGGAATTAAATCTGGCGAACTGCCTGGATATGTTCAGTTTTTAACAAGTACCGCTTTGTGCATTAGCACCCTACGCTTCCTCTCTCCCTCTCCCCAACTGTAACTGAAGAGAGGAGGAGAAGCAAAAAAAAAAAAAAAAAAAAGCAAAACAGAATGAAAGCATCTGTTAGAGCAAAAAGGGAAGAAAGAAGGGTTGAAAAGAGGAGAAAAGATTTATTCCAGAACAGCTGTCAAATTTGTCAAAAGATCTGGACATAATTTTCAAGTTAGTCACACTCCTGAGCGTCCGATTACATATGTATAAATCTTTTTCTTTTTTTTTTTCTTCTCCTTAAATTATACCTAATGTAGGTGAAATGCTATTTTGGAGGGGAACGTGGCTCAGTTTGCAGCAGAATGTTTGAATGTTCATTTACCATGACTTTGAACCTCTGCACGTGTGCGTGAATATTTGTCACTAACACTTCCTTCTTTTTTTTTGTCCGTGAGCTCAATTGGAGATGTGCTGCAGTGAGAGAAGACAGATTATTGTTGAGCATGGTAGCTAAGTAAAGCTTTGACATACTTTAAGGTGCACATTATGACTGTTTTTATTAAATGTTAATGACTGTGCTGCCTCTTTCTTTCTTTCTTTTTTAAATTTGTCAGGATAAATGGGAGTGTCAAGCTGAAAGGATTATTTTCCTTTAAATAGAGATCTGTGAAAATATGTCTTCTGACCTGAAAGCAGGAACCTGTGAAGAAAAGCACTGCCCTACTGTTGGTTAAGATTGTCATATCGATGAGTCAGCAGGCAGAGATCTCCTGGCTACCCTCTTTGTGGATAGGTCGAATTGTGATTGATTGCGAATCACCATTAAGGTCCAGCAGCTCATCTGAAAAGTGTTCCTCTGCTACACGTCAGGCAAGGCATTGTTTCAATCTATCTACAGAGCAAGATCTCTGATACAGATGGAGGTATATTCCTAATTAACTGTCTTGCAGTGGCTGCACTTGGTACTGCATTCCTAAGAGGAAGTGTTGCGAATAAGCATGCAAATAATCTAATGCTTTAATAAGAGAGGCAAATCCAGAGAAGCCCCTGTGCTCTCTTCAGCTGTGCCCTGCTGGTAGCAGTTTGAGTCACTATGCAAAGCTGGAAAATGAGAGGGGGAAAAACTGGAGGGAATTACTGTAATTCTCCTGAACTGTAGGCAGAACTATTTTGCAGTGGAAATCAGAGGAGTGGATAAACCCAAACACTTCAAATTGAAAGCGTGAAGGGAAATCCGTAGCGAAGTAAATGGATGTAGCAGATTGCACACGTTTCTGCATTTGTGTTTTATTTTTGATCCTCACACGCTGCGCTTTGGTTCAAATCTTAGAGCAGTCCTGTGGCACATAGTTCAGTTTCATCTGAAAGAGTTGCAGTCTGAAGCGTGTGCTCTGGAGCATTGGCTCTCCAATAACTACTTACAACATGTTGACTGAGCTATAGATATCCCTCGTGCTAAATCTGCACGTGGTTGCATTAGACATGTGATTTGCATTGCTATTTTAACAAGATAGATAATTTGAGTTTCTTAATTTATTATGAGGTAATGGATGAATATTTTAAAATGAGACACCGGTGCCAAGTCAGGGTTGTTTTGAACAAAGAGATCATCCTTTTAATGAATGCCCCCTCCTTCGCTTCTTGTTAGTTGACTGAACCAAGGTTAAATAATGCTATATATAAAACTTGCCTTAAAAATTGAAGCATATGTGTAACTAGGAAGTAGAAATAGTGGCATCTGATCACTCTTGACTACATGTTGTATATTAAACCTGCATATGATCTCCACATGCTGCCAACTGTCTACACTTGGATTGATGGGAGCCTTGATGAGAAGGTCTTGGAGCATAGGAGTTGGTGCTTGGCCACTCTTAGCATGGTTCTTACCGTGTTCCTTTCTGCAGGTGGGCTTATAGGCACCAGAGCTCCACCTTACCTCTCTGTTTTCCTATGGCCATGTCATGCAGTCTTGAGAACCTTCCTGAGTCCTCCTTCTCTGGGAGCCGGTGGGATGGCATGTCTTATACTCTGGTTTTTCTGTACACTTCATGTGATGCTTTTAGTAGGACATGCCACAAAACTACTGTGGCTGTCATGTGCAGGGGAAGCTCTAGGGAGGACTTTTTGGCCTGGGCTGTAAAGAAGATGGCCAAGATGGTGTTTTTTCCAGATGTAAATGACTGAGCAAGTAAATAGACTAGAATGGAGGATATGTTGAAACCTGTATTTTCCTGCAGTGATTCAAACAAAAAAAGCCATTTCAGTAGCCTCTGAGTGCTTACCCAGTGACTGCTGCTAATCTCATTTGTCTGTCTTTAAGCCTTGACAGTAGGTATAAACTACTTGTGTATGTGCTATGCATAACAATCACAAAGTTGGTATATCAGTGTAAGCCTCAGCATAGGTTTTCGAAGCAGGTTTACTTTTGAAGAATACTCAAGGAAATCTTAAATTTATTCATTTATTTATTATAACATTTACATTTGTGGTATGTTTGTGCCATTCTACCTTCTTCTCTCCCCGCCACCATGCAGACCCTCAGCTTTGGTGACTCCCTGCACCGAGTGCTGATCTGCTCCTGCAGATCCCAGTGCACAACCAAGTGATGTATCCTTGTGTGGCCATGTCCTACGTGAGCACATAGTGCAGCTTGATAGGGTGTACTGCAGAGTGAAACTGTGGTTAATAAAGTCCTGGTATCCTTGCTGAGCATGCTTCTGGGGAGGAGAGGGCTGCTTCAGGTTCTCTGCCATCACAACTTGAAGGCTGAATGTAGCTATGCAGTGGGAATACATCAAACACACTGCAGTGTGGGACCAGGTATGGTGAGGGGAGACTGTGGGGAGATGTATGTCAGAAGTGCTCTTGGGATTTGAATTGCAATACTGATTTTTAGGGTTCTGTTGAATAGCTGTGCCCCAGCTGTTTGGTTCCTGCGTGTTTATGGAAGAAGATGGTAGTCTTTTTGCCTGTGCTACTTAGCATTACTGTTTCCTGGCTATTGAAGGTATTCCTGCCATTCCCTAGCATTTTTCAGATGTTTGTTGTTGTTTTTTTTTTTTTTTTTAACCAGAGCACATATTTTGGTTATAATTCAGATGATGTTGTCTGTCAATGCTAAACTGCAGTGTTGCCTTTGTCAAAACTTGGCTGCAGCTGTTCATCAGTGGTGTGAATGGTGGCTGATTCTGCACATCTGGTCATTTTGGAACAGGTTTAGTACATTCCTTTCGGTGCTGGAGTTTAAATTTCAGCTGGAAAGCAGAGCAGAGCTAAACTAAATTACCCAGCTTAAGATAAATGCTTTCTTTGTGACTACTTTGTGAAAGTGATTTATGGGAAGGTTCAGCATCTTGGCATGTTTCTTCTCGTTTTTACTCACTTGTCCAGGCGGTAACATACTGCAACTTGCATGTTAGTCTTTGCATCTGCTCACTAAATATATAACCATTGCATAAACTGAAGATACAGACCATATAATCAAACCAATAAACTGGAGTATAAAAGTGTGCTACAGAATTGCAAACCCTTTGGCAGTGGTAGGAATTGAGAAGAACCAAAAATCAAACTTTTGCAGATATGTATCAGCAACTTGTGTCTCATGTACTTGAGTGATGTTTTTGCAGTCCATTTCAGTGCTCTATGAAATACAGCTATTCCAAACTTGGAAGAGGGACTTTCACAAGCAGGGAGACTCAGGAATTGATTGTGGGCAATCAAAATTAGATTGTTTTCTACAGAACTGCACTTGAATGTGATTTAATTAATAAGGCCAACTTCCAGAGGAGATGTGTGTGAATAACTAATCTGGATGGATCTCGGTGATGCTCAGATTTAGCAAAGCTCAGTTTTCACAACTCATGATAATACATTGACAGTACTCATTTTCTCTTACAGTGTCAGATATATATATATATATATATTATTTTTTTTTCTAAGCATCTAGCAGAGGAGAAATGGATGCTGCTTTTTCACTACAGTTGCATTTTTTTGACTCTGCTCAGCTGTTGACCTTGTCATCATTAGTGTCCTTGCAATTTCCATCACCTATGAGTGAAGATCATTGGGCTAGACCTCTTTTACTATTTGAACTTTCTAAATGTAGAATATCAGAGAACTTAATTTTCCTCTAATAATGATCAACCCATTTTAATTTCTTTTAAACCCTTTTAAACAGGAGTTAACATTTATTTTCAGAAATTGAGCAAAGAATTTGACCACTGATAGTTACCTGTATCGTGGAAATGTACACACAGACATGTCTTTTTGTTGAGGTGGAAGACATCTTTTTAGGGTGTGTTGTCAGACTTTTTTTTTCTAATTCATTCTGCATTTGGCTGGTTGAGAATGCTTTTTTTCCTGCCTGTCCTCAGTTATTTCCTACCTGCTATGTTGCTAGAAACAGTTAGTGCAAGCTGTTTGCTTGTAATCATCAGCTTGCAGCTTTAGCAGTTCTTAAGTGATGTTTCCAGGATCACTTAAAACTTAATGTGAAACTGTTAGACAGAGAGACAATGGGAAGTGTGCATGATGTTGACTTGCTAATTGTCACCTCACCTGAATTTTTGCATGGTAGTATTATTACTCTTCATTTGGGGTGCAGAAGGGGATCTTGCTGCCGTAAATCTGCAGTCTCCTCTAAAAACCATCTCCGTTTCGTTGTTTTCTGAAATGGCTTTGAGAAATAGCTCTTTCAGTTCCAGCACAGCACTAAACCACTTTTGATAGTACCATTTGGACGATGGTCATTTGAAGTAGAAACACTGCCATGCTAGCTTTGTGCCCCGTGAACCAAAGTGATCAGGCTCTGTATGGAAAAAACTATGTATCTGGTATTCATTTATTTACTTATTGGTCATTTATCACTGCAAAGTATCTGTTGTATCTATTGGCAAACTTCTTGTTAGTTGTAAGTTGTTTCTTTTGTGCAAGTATTTTTCCTTGCTGGCGCATTCACTATTATGTCTTTAGCATTATAAAAGCTTACTTATTTTCTCCCTTCACTGCTAAATTGAAGCGATTAAAATATACTTTCTAAATAAATCATCCACATTCTTAAAAAACAAAACAAAAAAAGACCCAAAGACATCAGAAATGACTGTTGCATGATTTCCATTTGACATAGTTTGAAGCTTCTCACTTCCTGCAAGCTCCTGATGGAGAGGTAGCTTTTGTGATGAGAAGTGCTTATCAAATAATTTATTTGTTGTTTTGAGCTGAAAGAGTGCTATACCAATGTGGAAAGTCATATTTTGTTTATTGTGAGGTAGGCAGAATGCTGTTTCTCGGATCACTTTATAGACCCGAGTCAGAGCTGTAACTGTTATATTGTTTGCAGGAGGCTACCACTCTTATAAATACAAATCAATCAGAATACAGGCTTCTTCTGGTTTTCCTTCTCGGAACACAGTGAAAATAATTAAACGTGGGCATGTTAATTAAAAACAAACAAACAAAAAAACCCAACACCAAATAACAGAAATTTTTCTGCATGGTCACAGTGTTTATCTAGTATGTAATCCCTCTTTTCTTCAGATGAAGTACATAGGTTTGCTGCAATACTTCATAGAAATCCTGTTTGTTTGTTTGTTGTTTGTTTTGTTGTGGTAGAAGACTTTCATCAAGAATGCTGGTTCTTCCCAAGTGAAGCTTGGAAAGTATGAGATAGTTGTGTGGATGGTGAGGTGGATTGAGAACTGGCTGACTGGTAGAGCTCAGAGTGTTGCGATCAGTTGGAGACCTGTAGCCAGTGGTGTTCTCAAAGGGTTCATGCTAGGTTTGGTCTTGTTCATCACCTTCATCACAACCTGAATGATGGGGTAGTCTGCACCCTCATGAAGTTTGTTGATGATATGAAGTTGGGAGGAGTGACTGACACACTGGAAGGACAACCTGGGGAGCCGGGCAGAGAGGAACCTTACAAGATTCAGCATGGATAAGTATGGAGTCCTCCATCTGGGGAGGAATAATCGCAGCATCAGGACATGTTAGGGGCTGACCTGCTGAAAAGAAGCCCTGTGGAGGGGTACCTGGGTATCCTGGTGGACCACGGGGTGACCTTGAGCCAGTAGTATGTCCTTGTGCCCAAGAAAGTCAGTGGTATCCTGGGGTGCATTAAAAAGACCACGGCCAGCAGGTCAAGGGAGGGTGGTCCTTCCTCTCTACTTTGCCCGGGTGAGGCCATATCTGAAGTGCAGTGTCCAGTTATGGCTCCTCAGTTCAGAAAGACAGGGAACTTCTGGAGAGAGCCCAGCAGAGGGCCACAGAGATGTTTGGGAGCGTCTCCTTATGAGGAAAAGTTGAGAGACTTGGTGCTCTTGAGCCTGGAGAAGGCTGAGGAGGGATTTATTCAATGTCTGCAAATATCTAAAGTGTGGGAGGCAATTAGATGAGGCCACACTCTTTTCAATGGTGTGTAGTGATAGGGCAAGGAGCAATGGCCATAAAACTGGAACACAGGTAGTTCCACACAAATATGCAGAAGTACTTCTTTAAGGTAAGGGTGACAGAGCACTGGAACAGGTTACCAGAGAGGTTGTGGAGTCTCCTTCTTTGGAGATATCCAAGACCCATCTGGATGCCTACCTGAACAACATACTGTAGGGAGGAGAGTTGGACTCGATGATCTTCAGTTCTTTCCAATCCCTGCAATTTGATGATTTTTTTTTTTATTCTGAAGCTGTCTTTGAGATGGAATTTGTTGATAAATCAACCTCACTCCTGCAGAAAAAGAGTGAATGCCTTTTGGGTACTTCATTATGGTTATTGGTTAAGAAAAGGATGTTTCGGTACTTCTCCCCATGTCTTCCCAGTGTAAGAAGCACTAAAATGTTTGAAACACATTAATAATGACTTACTGCTCCTTGAGTTACAACTTGTTCGTAGCTGCTTTATCTTGGATTAAGAAGTCTGAGGAAGAAAGTACAGCTGAAATTCACTGAAATCTTTGAGGACTAGAGGGTGTGAAATAAGGAAAGGAAGAAGTCTAGAGTGGGTGGGGCAGTTCTGAGTTGCCAAATGATAATGAAGACATTGTGGAGCACGTGGAGATAACTGCTTCTCAGAGGTGCACACCAAAAGAACAGGAGACAATTGTCACTTTCTTAATTGGACTTAAGGAAGAACAACTGAAGTGAGAGTAATTAAGTGCTCTGTCCTTGGATATTTTCAGAACTCAGCTGGGCAACCCAGTCTAACTTTGAAAATGTCCAATCTCATGTTCAGAAAAAGGCTAAGTTCACCTCCAAAGGTTCCTTCCAAATGAGATTATTTTATAACTGACTTAATTTACACAGTTCATAGCACATCTTTATGGGGTGTGTGTGGTCTTGTGTCCTCCCTTCCTTCTTTCCAGAGAAATTTAGTTATATAACTATGGGAAATAAATGTCTAGCATGACAAAGATTTTACATGCTTGTTATTTGAGGTACTTGAGGAGTTCTTGTCAGACAACTGGTCTTTCAAACTACTGCCCAGCTTAAGGGGAAACTCATCTGTGATGTGTCACAGTTTTCTTTGTCAAAAAGATCCAAGCCAGATTTGAAGTAGATATTAAGTATCAGTGGGAATGTGTTCCTATAGCAGTTAGGAACTGTTTTTGGCCACGCCATGTTATGTGTAACTTTTCATGATATCCTCCTTGGAGCTGGAGATTTTGCAATGAGGTCAGGTTTCAACTCTGATTTAATACCAGTTTGTCTGCCCTACCCTGATCATCTTCTGAATACTTAATCAGTGGAAGATTTAGTACGTGTGATGTTTAAGCATTGTTTAATGAGTCAGGTCATTTTATGAGAATTCATGGTTGACTGTACTGTATCTCTGCAAAATATGAAGTCCAAGTAACTTTAGAGACTCATTCATCCCAGGAGATAGAAGTGGCATCAGTCAACACAAGACAGGTTTCCCTTTTTACCTTGAAATAGCAAGCATTTATTTTTAAGAGTTGATGGAATTTTAATAATTTCCCTGTATGTTAATCAATTACTTGATTCATCTGTTACTATCTTTCTTCACGGATCAGATCACCACGCAATGAAGCCAGTATAAGTAGTGCAGACAGTTAATTATGTATTTCTCCAGCTTGAAAAAAACAATCTGTTTAAGCTAAAAAAATTTTAGTTTTTGTTGCTTTAAATAATCAGTGACTATTCTGTGATTCCATCAGAAGCAAAAATATTCTGACAGAGGACCTGATACGGTGCTGACTGAGAGTCAAGAAATATGGGTGGGAGCTGAGAAGTCACCCCTACTCAGTCGCGTATTTTTTTCTATTTTCTTGTTGAACCAAGGATCAATGGTAATTCAGGACTGTACTCCCTAATATCCCAGTTGTCAGTGCCTTACTTTTCAGCGCTGCCTTTACCTGTCTTTAAAAACACATCACCTTCGTAAGAAGGAGGAAGATCCGAGAGCTGTGGATGTATGTGTCCTCTGCACTCAGTGTGTGTAACCCTAGGATTTGCCAACTTTACAATTACTTCCGTATACGAGTGTAAGTGTACAACATAAATTCTTTTACAGGCACACATAAGATGTTTGAAATTAACATTCTAAATCATTGGATTAAAAGCAGTACAGATTTCCAGAGTGTTTCCTTAGACACTCATTTAAGTGTTTTCTGACACTGAAGAGAGCCATTGAATATTCTGGACCTTTGGTACTGGGTTTTAACTCCTTGTAAACATGAGTCTTAAAGTACATCTGGTATTTTTGGGGCAATTTGTCATCGAAACGTAACCACTAATGTGGTTAAAATTATTGAATTGTAGTTTCATAACTGGACTTTTCCTCAATGGAAAAATTTCTTCCAGAAAGCATATGGCCTAACAGAGCTAATACATATGCTGAATAGTTACGTTATGTATAGTTGTGTTGGAGTGCAGCCAGTACCAGTCAGTGGAAAGAATTGCATAAGCCGGAGGAGATAGTGGAAAGGTCTGGTCACTAATGAACTATAAAAGACTTGCAAAAATTGCCAGTATTATGTTTAAATTTTCTGTTGCTTTTTCTGACAACTTTAAGGACCATGTGTGCCAAAAATCTGTGGATAAAAGCTGTTATGCATTATCCAGAGCATTACGGGACCATTTATTTAACTTCTTAGTTAAACAAAGAAAAGTGACTTCTACAAAATTTCAATTCAAAGAATTAATATATATACGAGTAGAAAAAGGGAAGAAAATAGCTTAGTTGTAGCGTTCTTTAGTTAATTAAAAAGAAATAATAATTAAAAAAAAATGCCATGATCAACTTTCTAGTTCTGAGCTGGAGAAATAATTGCAATACTTGAAAATATTGATCTTCGTAACTGAACAAGAAAATATGAAATGATTTTTTTTGTTTTTTGCTCACCAATCATCCAGTAAAAGATAAGTGGATACCTGAAATTGGTGAAATAAATTGTACTCCCTCACAATCTTTGCCTTTAAAAGGAAATTGCAAAGTCTCACTTCCTAAAAGCTTGTGAAATCACCTCTGATGTCTTTGTGTTGCTTTGAAACACAGACGGCATTGTCGAGGGAGTAGCTCAAAGTCATGAGACCACGCAGTGGTGAACTTTCAGAAGCTGGAGCCTCTGCTTTTCCCTTTAAACCATTTTTCTAAGAAGCTGTCGTTTGGCGTTCACCTCCAGTGAGTGCAGTTCTTGTGTGTAATATCTACTGAAGGCCTTTAATAGGTACCATGTGGCTGCTGGTGAGAGATCTCTGAAAGAGAGTGAATTAAATCTGATAATCATGATGCTGTAGAAAAGCATGCTGATGCATCACCAAGTTGGTTCTTCTCCAGCTCTATGCAGTATCCATGCAATTCCTGGGATGTGTTTCTCACCCAGCCTGAAAAGCCTCTGAAGATTGAAACTTCAGGCTTCTCTGAGTGGTGGGTGATACTCCTTATAGCTGAATCTCTTCATTTTTCCCATTATTCCCCTTCCTTCAGCCACCTCCTCCTCCCAGTTTCTTAACAAACAGACTAAACTACTTTTTATCATCACTTAAAGCCATCTGTATTGTCTGTCTGTCCCTGGTGCATATGGAGGATGATATGCTCTCCTCCTGTTCACAGAAACCTTTCGCATGTTCAGAATCTTTGTCACACTTCCTTTCTTTATAGACTGTTGGTCTAATGACAGATGGAGGTCTGAGTGTAAAAATGAAAGTATATGTGAAGCCACGAGTGTGCTCAACAGCCAGTAAGGAAAACATTCAATTGAGAAAGAACATATATGCTTTTTTTTACTTTTTATCACTTTAACCAATTTTTGTGGCTTTAACATATAATGCTCAATTAACAAAATGTTCAATTAACAAAACACTCAGTAATGCATAACTAGACACTGAAGAATGACTTAGAAATAGTAGGTCATTAGCTACAGTTACTGATTTATACTTGCCTACTGGGTCCTGCAGGTAAATTGGAAAAGTACTCTTGCTTTGTGACTGCTGTGTTTCACGTTATCTCTGATGCACAGCCAGCCTGGGCCTGTGCACCTTCTGATCCCTGGATCATTTTACTCAGAATTTGTGATGACGCATCTCTCTTCCTTTAGCCAGAGTGAGGGATTGTAATCTGGCCTCATCTACAGGCTGCTGTTCTCATTTTTGTTTGAGTGGTGTTCGGGAACTGCTGAGGCACAGCCTGAACCACTGATTGTGCACCTGGAGAAAAGACCCGGTCAGCCCTGGAAGCACAGGTGAAGGCAGTTCTGCTCTTCTTAGACCTAATTGAAGGGCTGACTGCTGACTATGCTGAAGCATAGGAATTTCTGCACAAATGTGTGTGGGAACTTCCCAGCGCAGTGACGGAGCACTGGCACAGGCTGCACAGAGAGGTGGTGGAGTCTCCTTCTCTGGAGACATTCAAGACCCGCCTGGACGCCTACCTGTGCAACCTGGGCTAGGGAGCTGCTTTGGCAGGGGGGTTGGACTCCATGATCTCCAGAGATCCCTTCCAACCCCTATGATTCTGGGAGATCCCTCTTGGGGAGTTCTTTTCTGCAAGTCTAGATCCTCGGAGTTGGGTGAGCATTCCTTTCCTTCTTTTTGCAACATGTGCTCATTTGTGCTGGTCCCTCTGCCATGACATGTGGAAATAGTAAAAAGGTTGCTTTTCTACTGCTTCTGGTCAAGAGGGTCTGTTGGTTCTAGTAACTACCTCCATCCAAGATACACATGTAGTACTGGAGAGACACTTCTGAGGATTTATGGTTTTATGCTTTTTTTTTATTGCTGTTGTTTTTTGAAGTACGTTAGTAAGATGTAGTCAACTGTCTGCTTATACATTCTGCCATAGAACTGAGACTTCTGGAAAAACAATCTCTGATCTGTTACTTGACTCTTCCTTGCCTTGATATCTATAGCTGAGACATTTTTCATACATTGACCCTATGTGCAATAATTAGCACTGTTTGGGATTTGAATTATTTTGTTATCTCATCAATAGAAACAGTAAACAGTGTGGAGGGCAGGTTATGTGAGGAGTATTTATGGAAAATATTAAGAAAAAAGGATTAGTCTCCAGGTGTTTTGTGTTAACCTAGACTGACTATTTTATCACAAGCATATTGCTTATCTGTTACTACTCTTCTTTTCTGCAGCACTGAAATGCAAGTAGGCAGAAAAAGGTAGGCAGAGAGCTGAAAGACTTGAAATTGCTGTATTTCTGCAGTATTTGGGTAATAGCAAGGACCAAATGGCTGCATTTGTAGCTACTTAAAAAACATGCACCTTCTTTTTTTGGTTTGGTTGGCTCTGTGGTTTTGTTGCTGTTTGGTTGATTGATGGGGTTTGGTTGGTTGGTGTTGACCAGCTAAAATTAGCTTGCTTTCCAGACTGATGTATAAGTCTTCGCTCGAACTGACCTGCTCACACTGCATTTGTTAGTAAGTCCAGTAGTGGTTTATAAATGTTACTTTGAAGCAACCTTGTTTGGTGATACAGGTGGGAGCAACAAGCCCTGGTGCATTTCTGTGTACAAGCAGCTGTTCCTAAGAGTTGAGCAGGTAAAGGTAAGGGAGCCTTTGTGTACACGGGAGTTTGAGGTGATTGCTTAACTAAGGATAAAATGTAGAGGAAGTATAGCTAGCCTGTACTTATTTCCCCTAGCAGATACAGAATTTGAAATCAGTAGATGAGGCTTTATTGTGAATCACAAGAGTTTATAGGGGTGATAATTTAACCCCAGCTTCTCTTGGTAAAGACTCACTGGGATTTCTCTTTGGTAAATGCCACAGCACTTTTCATGATGTGCAGGAAATGTTGTGTAGTTCATTCCTTTTTCATTGGGTTATAATGAGCTTCAAACTGAATAAAGGAATGAAAAACAAAATTGTGAATAATGCATAAAGAGCTTCAGCCAGCTGTCTGTGGTGAGGCCAACTTTCATGCCGCGTTGAAATACTGGTCTACATGAAGTTAAACCCTAATCCCAGTCTCTTTTCTGCTTAACGTGGGTGGAATGTGAGCACACGTCTGTTCAGTTAAAAACCTGCTCTGTTGGGTTTGTGGTGGCCTCTACTGGTACTCTTGTGCCAGGGAAAGCAATTTGAGATCTTTTGAGTTTGCTCTTCTCAGAAACATAACTGGCTGGAAAACGTGTCTGTTGCGAGTGAGCTTTATCTGCTGACTGTCTTAACCTCCTCTAGCCCTTCTGAAATAGTTGGAGTTGGAGATGCTACATAGCCTTTCAGCTGCCTCAAATTAAGTAAAATGGATAAAACAGAGAAGCATCTTGAGCTGTTGAGAAAATAACTGCATTCCTGCTGGGTGAGGAGGTGGCCTGTATCTAGGGAGAGCCCAGAGAAGCTGCAGGTGGGGGTGAAAGATGTTAAGGCCGCGAATCAAGTTGTAGTCTGTGCTTCCATTCTTTTGAGCTGAAAAACACATTGCTTTGAGCAACAAATTTTTTTTTTGCCAGTAAATTCCCAGTGGGGTAAAGGAGGGGGTATGTGGGTGGCTTGTCCTTTCAGTGCATTTAGTTTCTGCTAGGAAGTAGGAATCTAACAGAAGTCTGGGACACGCAGTTCCCTCCTGGAAGTTGTTGCAGTGTAAGGAAGATGTGGGCTCTTCTGTTTGTTTTTTTTCTGCCTGATCCCCAGAGTTCACCTCTGGAGCTGGTAGAGCATTGTGTAAAAGCTTCTCCAACAAATCACTGAGAACATCAGTTGGGTTTCCAGCTACACATACATACCTCATGAGGATGATGGTCCAGTTCAAATGTTCAGGCTCTTGGAAAGCCATGATCCAAAACCACATTGTTTGGTTCTAAATTCTGTGCTTTTTATTCTTCATTTTGCTTGTTTGTTAGTTGTTTAAGGTAAAACATGAAAGCTAGGAAATTTGGTTTTGTTTTGTTTTAAATAACTTGCATCTGAGTTTTAACGGTTGAAGAGCTGAAGCACTGAGGAAAGCACTGAATGTCATGAGACTTGAAATAAAATCATGAGATGGCAGTGTTGCTACTAGCAGCTGATCTTTTTGGCAGTGCTTCATTTTGTACATCTCTGTGCAAACACTTCTTGCTTCTAAAAACTGTATATTGACAAATAACAGCCGAGACAAAATGCATGATTATTCCCACTGTCTAACCTCTTTATCATTTATGTGATTTGATCTGGATGTGTCAGATGAAGTTCTCAGAGGCACAAATTCATATGCTCGTTTTGCTGGCAATACATAGCTTTTGAATACGGCTAAATGTGTTTATAAACGAACCTGACATCTGGAGATGTGGGTAGTGAGAATGCGTTTCTATGTTACCAGCTAACTTTAGATGTGTAGCTGAGGAGGCTGGCCTGTCCAGGCTTTCTCTGCAGCTAAGGATTCAGGTAGCAGCAGGGAAGTCATTGGAGAGGCTTCAGAAAAAGCAGCTGATGTCAGGCATGCCCTGGCAGCGGAGACCATTAAGGCAGTGTGAAGGGTCTGGCTTCTCAACTGATGTGCTTTAATTTAACTTAACCCATTGCAGCTGTGAGGGTATCACTGGCCTAACAACATTCAGAGAGCTTCTTCTCCTGACGCTTTGAAGTGAACCTTCAGCTTCACCATCTGAGGTCAGAATATTTGAGCCCTGGTTTCCATGAGCTCATTAGGTACGTTAAAACTCAGCAAATACTTGACATCAGAAGCTAGTGTTGTATGTTGCTTGCTTATCCTGGTCTGACAGCACCATAATAATATCAGTGCTTCCAAATCTAGCTTAGAAAAGGTATCAGCGTACTTATGTGTCCCTTTAACTAAGGTCCAGTCCTAAGCAAAATCTTTCTCCATAGATCTAAGGGTAACTGTTCTCTTTATGTACTTGTTTTTGCCCTGGGCTTTTGTTCTCATCCCAAAGCTTTCCTGCAGTTGATGTACTCAAAGGATGACATTTTGTTGCTTTCAGCCAGAATAATGGCTGCTTTCCCTAGACTTGAATAACACTGATGTCCTTTGAGCAGAGGGAGGCAGAAGCATTTCCTGGCTAGACAGCAAACCAAACTGGCTCATGGAGAAGCATTTGAATGTTTTGCTTGCTGTGTGGGCAACCCTTTCCATGGCCTGCAAGGGTGGGAATTTAATATGTGGCTTTTCTCATGTAGAAAAACCATCTCACTTCGTGTGAATGTGCTTAAGAGAGTAAGGCATGGGTTTTGTTACTGGATCTCCTCTGAGGTTGAGCACAGTGATAGCAGCTGATTCACAGCTATGGTAAACTTGGGTGTCTGAGCCGGCCTCTGTGTGATATAGTGGTGGCAGCAGCTCAGTCCCTTCCAGTGCTCTTCTGCTTCTAAATTCTTTCAAACCTAAGTGGATCTGTGAAGCTAATGGACAGCTATTAGGGTTTTATTGTGGTACTGTGCCAGTGATAAAACACAATCTGAGAGCGTGAGCTCATGAGGACCAATTAGAAAAATGGTGGGTTGGAACAGCTCAATGACATGTAAAATGGTTCTTTCCTGGAAAGGGCTTTCTGCCCTTTAGAAAGGGTAAATAGGTATCACTAACATCTCCCAGGATCTGTGGTGGCCACTGGCTTGGCTTTGCTGATTTATTTATTTCTTTAAATAGATTTCAACTTTGAGCCGCTCTTAAATAAACAAGCAAATTGAACTAACTTAAAAGATGACTTTGGAATATGTAGATAATAAAACATATATATATATATATATATAATTATGTATGCTAATGAGTTGAAGACACCTGCCTGTATCTCGCTTTGAGCCTTTTTCATGCTGCTGATATCTCTGCACTGCTAATAATAAAGCTCTGCAATGTCTGCCACAGTGAGGGTTACTTTTGGAAGGCTGTAATTTACAGGTAGGAAAGGTTTCACAATTTCAGGGAAAATTTCAGTATTAAGTTCCAAGTACCCACTACCTTCTTTAACATAGCAATTCTCTACCCTCAGGGAGCATCAGGGGAAATGAATGCAAAAAATAAAAACTGCCAGACTCACAGCATCTGCTTTTGTCATACTCAGTCAGAATACTAGGCTGGAAGGCTATTACTCTGACACAGCTGGGCATCATTACTTGTATTTTTAAATGACGTGAAATTCTTGTTCCTATGTTCCCACAAGCATCGAGCTATATATATTACTTCTATAAGTGGGAAGAAAGGGAAAAAAAAAAAAAAAGCACAGAAAAGTCAAAGCTTTTCTCTCTGTATATACATGGATGTGTTTTGTTCCATTCCATTTTGTTCCTTGGGGATGGATGCCCCTTCACAGTGCTTATCTTCCCACATTATTATTTCAAGACTGCTTGATGGCTGCAAAAGATAATTCCCCAAACAGGAAGGTGAAGGGGACAATCTGAATGTTATACTGCTGCACATAGAAGAAATGCTCTTTTGATGCAAATATGCAATCGATATGTGTGAGTATAATCCACGCTGGAAGCCAGATATATTTTCTGTTGAAAACTTTGATTCTTCTTACCATTTGGTGATAGGCTTTATAGAACTTCCTCTCCTTGTTCCCAGAATGTCAAGCTAGGAATTTCAACTTGATTTTTTCATAAGTGGATTAGCCCTGGCATAGCTGTGATGCTGCTCAGTCTTCAAGGTGCCTTCAGGGTTACAGTGTCAAAACGGCCTTAGCAATATTCTCCAAATATGCCTGACAGCCATCTTCAGCTTTAATAATAAACAAAAGGAAGCTAATCCATGCAGAAGAGCTTCTCAGGGAGCTTAATCTTCTACCAGAGTGTAGAAGCTATTCGCTGTTGAGCAATTCTTTGTATGTTATGTTTTGGTTTTTTTTTTATTATTTTTTGTGTGCCATTTAAGTAACTGTTGCATTTGGTGGTGGTCATTGTATATAGTTTTGCTAGTTTAGGAACCAAAATTGTAGTTCAAGATTATGAAGAGCTGAGGCAACAACATTAAGGTGGAATCTTCTAATAATTCAGGTTACTGATGGACAAATGGGTGGAGGAAAGGAGGAAGATCCTGCACTTATGACAGGTGATGGGGAGTGTGAGTTAGGTTCTCATCCTCCGGCATCTGTGTGACCTCGAACTTCTCTGCCAGTTCCTCAAATCTGAGGATGGATAACACTTATTTTTGAGAAGGACTTTTGAGTGTATGCTGTTTTTTACATGTCCAACTTCCTTCCCCAAACAGCAAAGTACAATATCTGTCAGAGTTCTATAGGCAACAGCTGGCAGTGTGTTGCAAAGCGTAGATGAAACAAAGTTTATGCCTCACTTTAAAAAAAAATCATTAAAATTACTGCTGTTTTAGCACGGGTGTTGGCTGTTATGGTCTCACTTTGGGACTGTGATTCAGAGATGTCATTGTATCTCTCGCAGTGCTGCTTATCCGTCTGCACTGACAGTTTTCTCTTGACTGCAGAGGGATAAAAGGAAAAGACAGAGGTCTAGATCTGGTGACTGTCTGTGTAATTCTACAACTTCAAAGGCTATTTCTTACTCTTGTCACCTCCTGCACTGTTTATGTTACATGTAAATCATCTGATCCATGTTCTGCTCCTAATAATTCTCAGGCTATTTACCAGAGCTGCTCATCACTGTCTGTGCTGCCATGGAAACAAATTGTTCCCAACATCATAGGAGGAATATTTTCTTTCTCTGTGACAGCTTTGGTTATGATGCATCAGAAATTGATAGGTCAGGCTTCCTTCTCTATAACCAGGTTCTCTGGAAGAGTTTTTGGAGGAGTAAAGGAGAGGTGATGCTGCTTAACGTTTGTTGTTTTTGCTCTTCGGAAACTCGAGTGAAAAGAGAACAGGCATGCAATCATATTTTCTGCTTTCTTTTAAGGGAAGCGCTGCCTTGAAAGTCTTGGTGCAACACGTCATTTTGGAAAATGAATGACTGCCATTGTCTTTCTGCCGTCCTTTGCGACAGTACGACTAGTGTGTGCCCAATGGCTTCTGCTCTGACGTTGCTGAGCAGTTGCTACTTGTTTAAGCCACATTTGAACTTTGCATTCTTGTAAACAAGAGCAGCCCCTTCCCTGGCTGCTCTATCCTATGCATGAACTAGTGAGGTTTGGTAATGATGCGTGGTAGTAGAATGCCAGCTTTCCACTGCTCTGAGATAACTTGGAGGATTACTAAGAAGTACTTATCCAAAGGCATGGAAGAGGATCAAACATTTTTCTTTTTTTTTTTTTTTTTTTTTTTTTTTGCATGCCCTCTCAGGTTCTTTGCTGTGCTGCTGTGTGCCTGTGGAAAGAGCTTCCCTGTCTGGGGAGGTGATGCTTATCCTTCTCAAGCCTTTCCAGGGTGCATCTGTCTTGATAATATCAGGCTGTCCAGGATCTCCAACATTTGATTGAATCCTCAGATAAAGCGTGTCCTAATTTTACTATTACTTTACCCTTTTAGTTATAGGGTATTCCCTCCCATCTGTTTCTTTTGTTTCGATCCTGCAACTTGTCTATATTACCAGAGAATTCAGTCTGGGATTACAGCAGTCTGCTCTCCTCATTTCTGACGTGCCTAGCACAGCAGGAGCATTCTCCCTAATTGGGCCTCGTAGGTGCTAATACAGAAATGCTTTTGCTGATAGTGACAGCTTACAACATATGGTTGTGTCTCAGCAAGATACCAATACCCTTACTGGCAAGGTACGCTGAGCAGGTCAGCTTGTGTTCCATCATTTTACAAGATGGAGCAAACTTACATCAAAATGGCTGCTTCTGCCCCTCCATGCTACCTTTAGTCATCTGTTATCATGTTGGTGCATTAGTTTTTCCTGTCAGCAAACCTGTAGCAGTCTTTGCCTTCAGATTTTGCCAGGCCCGCTTTTGGTGGACTGAGGGAAAGGGGGTGGGGTGGAGGTGGGGACCTTTTTGACTTAACTGGCTTTGTAGACTGAGTCATTGAATGACAACTGAAACAGAGGAGAAAGAGCTCCCTCGATTCCACTGTCTCCCTCCTTCAATAGTTTGGACCTTGAAAGTATATTGCTTTAAGCATGTCTAAATTAATTGCTCAATTTTTCATCCTGACATTTAAATTCAGCAGGAAATGCTTCAGAAAAAAAAACATGCTGCCTATCGCAATGGGTGCTACATGCTTGGGCCGTAGCTATTCTGTGATCATTTAGCCTGAGTTTCCAAGGATGCCTGCTTTCAGTAAAACAGGCTTTGTCCTCATTTATTCTCTGTAGATTTAAATCACATATCGATCAGGCAGAGCTGGGTGTCTGTGTAACTTTTTCAAAAACAGGTTTGTCAATATTTATTTCTGGGCTTTGGAAAGGTAAGTCATACATAGTGCTTCAGTCCTGACTGTATGCTCTCCTGATTTTTTCTGACTCAGAAGGTATGGCTCTTTTTTTTTTCCCCTTCTTTTTATTTTTTATTTATTTATTTCAATAATTTTAGAGACTGCAAAGGGCAGAAGCAGACTGTATTTGCAATAGACTTCTAATGAGGACAGAAAATTTGCTAGGAAATCATTAAGTTGCATACTGGGTAATGATCTGTGCCTGTCTTGTACTCCAGTCATTGCAAAAGTAAAACTTGCTACTGGACTTGGAAATAAAAATGAACTATTTTTTGTGATTTTTCCTGTGATTTGGAGCCAGTGAAACATGACTGTGGAACGAAAGATAAGCTATTGAAAATACCCTTTTGTGTAATAGCATAAGCAAGTATGAGGTGCCCCGTGGCTTGTCAGGGACATTTCCACAGTGTGGAGTGTGCTGTGGTTCTCAGTGATCCTGTTTTGAGGCAGATCAGGTGCAGTGCTTAGCAGTTGGGTGCAAGCGGGTGAAATTGTGACTGATTTGTGTTGGCAGATGGGAATTCAGGGACTCATTAGTCATGCTACAGTCTCTTGTTTTTCTGAGAGTCGTGATGAAAAGAGGGAAGAGCGTTGCCTTTCGATAGCTGAAGAGTGATTTTAAATACCGTGTACTGAAGGCCACTGTGTTTGAGCAGTGATGTCTTCCACAAGAGTTGATGATCAAGATCATATGGTAGGTCAGGTAGACATATGTGATGAGATGAGGATTACCAGAATCTCTTAATTATGGAGAGTGGGCTGCTGCACCTTCCTTTGCAATAATCAGAGAATGGTCCAAAGAGACGTCCATCTTAAATGCCTTTTGCAGCCATGGTGTAATCACATGGCTCTATAGCTTTCTTCTTACTCATTTATTTGGGTCTGTTCCAGTAAAAATCAGTCAACTGAAAGATGAGCCTTTCTTTCAATGCGCCTTATGTAACGGTACCTTTATAATACCCAAATTTGTCTCCTACATCTATCCTGTGGCATTCTTGCTGCAGGGGGCTGTCGTGTGCTCGTTCAAGAAGTTTGCCTCACCTTCCTTTAGTGTTTCACTCTCTGTGTTGAAATTGAGTCTAGACCTGTGCTATCTATCGAAGAAGTATAGGATGTGTGAGACATGCTGTCCTGGTCACATCGTTTTAATTTTAGATAGCAGGTGGAGAAGGAAGGCAAGTCTTTCTAGATACCTACATCTTCCTGCTGATGTCACAAATGTCTGGAAGGGTGTTAGTAGAAATTATTAGCAATGAAATCATCCCATGTAGGTTAATAGATGAATAAATATACGATGAAGCAAAAGATGCTATAAAATTAATGCTTGGAGTGATGTGAATATTTGTAGTCTCACTAATGTCTGTAGCAAAATTAATCATGCCCAAATAAATTGAACTAACAGTGAGAGGAGAAAGCTTATGAAAAGTTTGTGTTGCCGAAATTGCATGTTTCTTAGTAAAGCATATCACAGGAAGTACATGAGCATAGACAAACCTTGTGAGTCAGTTTACCCAGTAGGGAATAATAAGCACCAAACCACAGGGAACCTGCTTTGGCGGGGGGGTTGAACTCGATGATCTCTAGAGGTCCCTTCCAACCCCTATGATTCTATGATCATGCCCACTGCTTAGCAGAGAGGGGAGTGTGAGAGCTCTGTACAAGGTGAGACAGCTTTAACAGGACTGCTGGTAGCTCTGGTGGCAGAGTCTTCCATGCTGGGTTTTATGCCTTCTACTGAAGAACAGACAAATAGAAGTGTTTACAGTAAGTGTCCCTCAGTGTAGCAAGATGAGTTACAAGAAAGTTCTCTCTTATCTTGCCTGGCTTCTTGAGAGTTGTGCTGTGCTTTCTCCTTGCTGTCTTCTGTCCTATTGCTCCACAAGGATGGGAAAATTTTCACACTGCTCCTTTAGTTGTAGTGTTGGTCAGATGTAGCCTCTTGGTTCTTATTCTAATAAACTTAGCTTTGGTTTGGACAGCTCAGGTAAGTGTGGAACTGGGAGGTCATCCAATCATGTGTTGTTTTAGACACCTGAGTTTCAGTGGGCTGAAATCTTGCTTACTTGCTAGCTGTGAGTGTCCAACCAAGCAGCTGACTGCCAAGCCCTCCCAAGAGCAGTGGGGTACCTACATACAACACAAGGGACTAGATTTGAGTATCCTTTAAGGGACTGGTACTGTGCAAACAGTAACCCCCAAATTTTGAATAGCTTCTGGAACAACTATTGTGCAGGAACAGCTTTTGTAAGGGTAGGGGGGGAAGAGCTGAAGCATGCGGTATTTCCAAAATGTTCTAACCAGATTGTCAGTGTTGCTTAGCAGCAGAAGGTTTAAAATAGCATTATTACTCAACAGTATGAGCCGCATTTGCACATGGTAATGTTCTGTGTCCTGTACTGACTTGCCGCAGTATAGAAGTGCTAAGTTAATGTAAGGAATGTGAAGATAGCTCACCTCCTCCTCTCTTAACTTGATGAATGCATGGGTGAATGATGACAAGTCTTCCTTATGGTTATAACAACCAAATGTCCTCTGCAGCAATGCCATGGTGTTTGCGTGCCCATAGATTTGTGCACACAGGTATCACTTGGATCTAAAGACCTTTCACACCACATTTGCCTGCAGGTAAGTTTATATCTCTTGACCCAGCAATCTGTGCTGAAGGCAACGCAGCATCAGTTGGTCTCAATTTTGGTAATGCTCAATTACTTCTTAGGCAGTCTGACTTTGTTGTACTTGTCAGTGTAAGATGCCCATCTTCATAAGCTTTATGGTGGGTTTGGTCTTCTGAAGCGTACCTGAGAAGGTCTGTGGTAGAGGTGCATGCTTGTGGAGCTTGTCTTGGTGAGTGATTGCCTAAAAGACCAGATGAAAATTTTGGGTGAGATTTTCTAGGAGCATTTAAGTGATTTAGGACCACAGTCAATGTTAATGAATTTAACAGTGACACAGGCTTACTTGCCATTGCTTTACTTCATCAGAGACTTAAAATACAGGTGATGAAGACATTGAAATATACCTAAGTCACTCTGAAAGTAATGCCTTCTATTTATTTCCATAGATACTGCAGTAGATGCAAAGAGCACAATAACACTATTTGTTGGAGCAAATTTTCAGCTTCAAAGCACTGTTTCAACACAGTTGCCACCATCAGCTATGCATTTTTGCCAGCGATGAACAAGAGCCTGCATGTCATGCTAGTAAAAATCTGCATGGCCATCCAGAATGTGGCTTGTCTTTCATGCCACTGCTGAAACGTACCAACCATCGTCTCACTGTGCTCACATCCACTATTTGGTCTCCAGGAATGTTCAGCAGGCTTTGATGAACATCAGTGGCTGCAATTTTTTCCACATGGAGGAATTCAGTGTCGCACCTTTGCTTCATCTGTGCTTCCATTTCAGATGTCATTATTTCAAACTGCCCCTCTGTGCCATCGGTTTCACGGCAGCAAAATTTAGAAATGGGTAGGACGGTTTAATCTTTGCTGTCATACCACCAGTATCTGTCTCTGATGTCGTGGGCTGACATAATAAAATAGGAGGCATTACTTTTGGAGCAGTCCTACTAGCTTGGAAAGGCAATGTTTTTCATTTGTTGAAAGAAAATAAAACAGATGTCGCATTTTAGTCAGAAAAGAGGACACCTGGTGTGCCATGGGCTGATGCTTTTTTTTTTTCCCCAATTATAAAAGAACGAAGGTCGTATGACAGACCTTGTATTTCCCTGCACACATGCTTTGTAGTTCAGAAAGCAGCCAGTCTCATGAGATGTCAGTTGCTAAGAAAAATACACTCCTGTTTCCAATTAAGCAAGCAGTGTCTTGTGAAACTGTCTCTGTGCAACCCACTGTAGTTTTGTCTCAAAGTTCCTGTCAGAGGAGGGCGGGCATGGGACCCCCGTCTGCAAATTCCTTAGGTGCGTAGGAGATGGTGCGAGTCATTTCTGCATTACTAAATTCTCATGTTGGGGCCATATGTTAGCCATCTGATGTGCTGAGTGCCACGTACAGACCAAAGATGTTGATGTCATGTGCTGGGTGCTATGCCTCTGGGTTGGAGGAGTTTTTTGCAAGTGTGATTCAAGGCCATTGCTTAAGGATCCATTAAAAAGGAGAGAGAGCCCTGTGAACTGATTGGAAGTGAGGGAGAAAGAGAAATGAAAAGCACTTGGTCTAGCTATACTCTGAGTTGATATTATTTACTGCTTCTAAGGAGTTTCTGATTCCCTGAACAAAATTATTTTTCCATGTATGCATGCATGTACATTTGCCTCAACATGACCTTGAAATGCTTATCCCTTATTTCCAAATTTATTCTTGTGGTTTCTAATACTTATCTATGACCTGTTTCCTGGGCAGTCTCCAATGAGCACAAAATACATTTAATTAGAAGAAAGCATCTGAAGGAAGATTAGCTGCGCACATGTGAAGTGCTCTCCTTGTTGTGACTACCCCTCCTTACCAATGAACGGCATGCAGAGATGAATGGGATCTGTCCAATTACTTGTAGATCAAAGTCTTGTTAGGGCTTAAAGCTTCTTGCAGATAGTCAAAATGAGCTGTCAGTAGCCTTGCAGAGCTCACCTGAACTGGGATTTTGTCCACAGTGTCATGGAATAGCTTGGGTTGGAAGGGACCCTAAGGATCATCAAGTTCCAACACCCCTGCCACAGGCAGAGCTACTAACCTCCAGATCTGGCTCTAGACCAGGCTGCCCAGGGCCCCATCCAACCTTGTCTTGAATGCCTTCAGGGATGGAGCATCCACAGCCTCTCTGGACAGCTTGTTCCAGCATCTCACAATTTCTCTCAGTGAAGAACTTCCCCTGTCATCCAGCCTAAACCTTCCCTCCATGAGCTTAAAACCATTCTCCCTTGTCCTGTCATTATCTACTCTTGTAAAAAGTTGATTCCCCTCCTGTTTATAATCCCCTTTTAAATACTGGAAGGCTGCAAGATCTCCTCACAGCCTTCTCTTCTCTAGGTTGAACAAGCCCAGCTCCCTCAGCATGTCTTCATAGGGAATGTGCCCTCTGATCATCTTAATGGCCCTCTCCAACAGCTCCATATCTTTCCTGTATTGTGGGCCCCATACCTGAATGCAGTATTCCAGGTTGGGCCTTATGTAGAGAGGGACCCACTTCCTTGTTCCTGCTGCCCACCCCTCTTCTGATGGAGCCTGGGATACCATTGGCCTTCTAAGCTGCTGGCTCATGTTAAGATTTCCATCCACCAGGACCCACAGGTCCTCTTCTGCAGGGCTACTCTCAAGGAGTTCTTCTCCTTGAGAGTATATACATATTTGGGATTACTCCAACCCACGTGCAAAACCTTGCACTTTGCTATGCTGAACGTTGTTAGGTTCACACGGGTCCTTCAAGTGTGCTGTTCGAAATGCTCATTGTTGTAAGGCTTCTGTGTTGCATTATCAGTTCATTGCCTCACCTCAGAGACCTGATGACTCTGTAGAAGAAGGAATGAGATGAAGATTATTTCACCACCTTCTCTAATTGTCCTAAATCCTAGTTTTCTTGTTTCTTTTTCCATGTCCAAGCACTGTGAGAATTGTCCATCTGAATCTCTCAAGCCCATTACGGCAGAGAGGAGCAAAAAGCTCCACATTCAGACTTTCACTGACACAGCACAGATTGGCTGTGAGTGGCTCACATTAGGCTCCGAGGCCAGGCCAAGAAAAGAGCTATGTTTCCGGGTTCCACTTGGCTTTTGAAACTAATTTTACATCTGGAGAAAATACTTCCATTAAATACTTATTCCCTTTGGGCAGAGACAGATGTGAACCCTGCGTGCCGCCAAATACCGGGACCCGGATGTTTGCTGCGCTTGGCTCAGCTGCTTGCTGGAGAGCTCCCAGCTCCCCTGTGGGTGTCTGGTGGCAGAGCTGCTCAGGAACGTGGTATCTTCTTGGTGGGACCCATATAGGGATGTTGGTCGGCATCTGCTGTCATAACTATGTGCTCCTGGGATTCATGCCCACCAGAGAAGTGATACACAGTGAACACGGTGCTATTTCTATTTGCGACTGAATGTTGCACAAACCAGTGCAGAAATGAGATGCTGATGAGACCTACACACATGCCTAATCCTAGTGTCCTCAGGGTCTATAATCATTTCTTCTGCTTTCTCCCCCTGCCAATTCAGTACCTAAATAAATAGAAACAGATCTCAGCTGCGTGTTTTTTATTCCACTTCCCAGAATTTTGGTGCTTTCCCTTCTCAGGCCGATTTCCTTCTCTTTGCCAGCCTTGCAGACAGCCAGTGACCATGGAGAGTTCTCATGCAAGTCATCTTCTGACTGGGAACAAGTTAACCTTTTGCTGTTCTGACTTTTCCTCTCTCGTCTTGAAGGGGGTTTTCCTTCTTAAAATTTTCCCTACATTTAAATCGTCAAGGTGGTTCTTTCATTTCTTTCTGCTTAACCCTAGGGCTTTGGCTTCTTAACCTGGAAAAGATGTGGTGTGCATGCTGAACTGCTGGCCTAGGCATACTATCGAATTCCCTGCTTCTCAAGCCTTCTGTGGGTAGAAGTATCTAGAAACAGACCCAAGAGCTAGTATTTACATAAGCCAAGGTAATGCAAAATCTACTTAAAATGTGGTGGAAAATTTTGGAGCCTACCCGCATATTTCTTTGAGGCCTTTCCACTGTTGTTTTAAATGTCTCAGAACTACCATCGTTTTACAGTGTGAAAGAGCTGCAGGATGGGAGAGTGTGAGCAATGCAGTCCTGGATATCTCTTTGCTTCTTCCTGCCTCCCGCAGCCTCTCTTGTGTTGCTGTGGCAACTACAGGCACCTACGGGCACCTAGTAGTTGTTGCCTGTCCTTGTCTTCATGCTTCATCCTACTATTTCTGTGCCTTGCAGTTTCTGGAATGCTATGGGGCTTGGGGTTTCTTTTAATCAAAGCTAGAAACCAATAGCTTTTTAAGACGACAGTTATCTTACCTAAGACAAGATGTTTAAGATTACATTTGACATACAGTGTGTTGTGGTGTTTGCGTTTAATTAAAATTCCTTGTACTTCATTTTCTGAGTAAAATGAACCACACAGTTATGCATAGTCCCAGTCCCACAAAGAGCCCCGATACAACATTTCACTAGAAGTCTGTGTATACCACGATTTCTACAGTTTCCAAAAAGAAAGCCACAAATGACCCAAGGGGAGAGTCAGATATGTGGATGCTGTTGTCCAGCTATTTGCAGCTGGATAGAAAGTGTTTTTGCTATAGCCATCTTCTGTTTTGTAAAACGTGGGGTTTTTTTTGTTTTTTTGTTTTTAATATACAATTTACTCAGTTTTGTAGACTGTTATAAAAATTGACTGTAAAATGCATTCTTTGCAGTTCTCACTTTCTTCATAAATCCTTTATCTTTCTCTAATTAAGGTCTTTATTGTGAGCCATTACAGCCATCTTATAAAAACAATTGCCAAAAGGTTATCTTCCCTTAATAAGAGAACAGGAAATTGTGCTAGGGATTACAAGCTCCGTAGAGATTTGCCAATAAGTCTTCATAAAATATTTGTAGTCATTGTAATTGTATAGTGTACTTTGTGCTAATACAGAATCACAGTCTTGAGTTCATCAGTTCAATCTTAGGGCTTTTACAGTGCTTATGTGTTTAAAGTACATTTACTGCAGCAGACAGAAAAATAGATTGCAATAATGCAGTAAAGAAAATGGCCTGCATTTTGCTTATCTCTATTAAGGTGCTACAAGCAATAGCAGCACAGTTGCAAATCACAGAATTGTAGGGGTTGGAAGGGACCTCTAGAGATCATCGAGTCCAACCCCCTGCTAAAGCAGCTCCCTAGCCCAGGTTGCACAGGTAGGCGTCCAGGTGGGTCTTGAACATCTCCAGAGGAGACTCCACCACCTCTCTGTAGAGCCTGTGCCAGTGCTCTGTCACTGCACTGTGAAGAAGTTCCCACACACATCTGTGCAGAACTTCCTATACTTCAGTTTGTGGCCATTTCCCCTCGTCCTATTGCCACAAACTGCAGAGAAGAGTCCAGCCTCGTCCCTTTGCCTCCTGCTTCTTAGATATTTATAGATGTGGTTCAGATCCCCTTGGAGTCTTCTTTTCTCAAGGCTGAACAGCCCCAGGTCTCTCAACCTTTCCTCATAAGGGAGGTGTTCCACACTCTTTATCATCTCTGTGGCCCTCTGCTGGACTCTTTCAAGGAGATCCCTGTCTTTCTTGTACTGGGGAGCCCAGAACTGGACACCATACTCTAGGTGAGGCCTCACCAGGGCAGAGGAGAGAGGGAGGATCACCTCCCTCCACCTGCTGGCCATGCTCTTCTTAATGCGCCCCAGGATGCCATTGGCCTTCTTGGCCACTGGGGCACACTGCTGGCTCATGCCCAGCCTGTCTTCCACCAGGACACCCAGGTCCTTCTCCTCAGAGCTCTTCTCCAGCAGGTCATCCCCTAACCTGTACTGGTGCATGTGGTTATTCCTCCGTAGGTGCAAGACTCTACAGTTGCTCTTATTAAACCTCATCTGGTTTATCATCAGATAGGGGACAACAGAGGAAAAGGTCTGCAAGCCTGATGTGCTGTCGCTGAATATGACTGTGGAGAAAATACAGGCTAGCCTAAAGGGTGTCAAGCCATATTTATTATAGTAATTCTTTACTGTGAGGGCAGTGAGGCATTGGCACAGGCTGCCCAGAGAAACTGTGGATGCCCCATCCCTGGAGGTGTTTGAGGGCAGGTTAGATGGGGCCCTGGGCATGTGGCCCTGCCCATGGCAGGGGAATCAAGAATTGCTGAGGCTGGTAGGGACCTCTGGGTCCACCTGTACCAAGCTGTGCTCAAGCAGGGATACCCAGAGCAGGGTTTCAGGCCCTCATCCAAGTGGCATTTGAAGAACTACAAGGAGGAGATTCCATAGCTTCTCTTGTACCAGTGCTCCATCATGTGTACAGTACAGAAGTTCCTGGTGTTCAGAGGGAGTATCTTATGTTGCAGTTTGTGTGCCGTTGAGTGTTGTCATGTCTCTTAGTGCCACTGCAAGACCTAGCTCCATCTTCATTACATTCTCCCTTCAGATATTTATATAAGTTGTTGAGAGCCTCCCTGAGCCTTCTCTCTCCTAGGTTAAGCAGTCCCAGACCAGTCAGCACCTCACAGGAGAGATGTGCCAGACCCTAAATACTCTTGGTGGCTCTCTGTTGTGCTCTATCTAGAAAAACCAGGTATTTCTTATACTGAGGGGACCTAAATTGTGTCCAGTACTCAGGTCTTGCCTCACCAATTCCCCATTTCCTCCATCTTGCTCTTCTTGAAGGCAAGTTGCATTTCCTTCCCTTCAGTCTTTGGATACCTCTTTCTGTTGCTATGATTAACCAAAAAATATAGAGTGTGACCTCACAGTGACATCTGTCAGCTCCCTCAGCTCTCATAGGTGCACCCCATGAGGGCCTGTGGAATTATGAATGTCCAGACTGCTCAAGTATTCCCTAACTTTATATGTTCCAGATGATGATCTTTAAAGGTCCCTTCCAGCCTAAAACATTTTCTGATTCTATAAATAGGTGCAGTTTCATGGGAGATCTAATGAAATTGGCATTTTTCCTTTGTTTTAGATGAAATGCCAACGTACTTGAATTTGTACAGCTTGTTCTTGCATCTGTTTCCTTGTGACACGGCCTGTAGTTAATAACGACAGCTAGAGTGAACCAAATTCGGGCACGTCTTCCTGTGCTACCATTACACTTCTGTCAATAACTTGGACTAGAGAAAAATGTATGAAAAATGTACAGGTTCAGCATGAATTCTTGCAGTTGTCTCCTCTCTACGTTTTTAATGTTGTTCACTTGACTGTATTGTTCTAGGCAGAAGTCCCACAGAAAATAAATGTTGGCTATTAGAACACAAGCAAATATTTATTCATTTATTTATTTCTAAATTAATAGAATATCTGTTCAAGTAATTAAGAAGGTGTATTTTTAAGAGGGTCTCTTGAAGGGAGTTGTTACTTAGTTTAAACTGTCACAGCATTTGTAGTACAGCTTGTTTTTATTTGTTCCCTCTCTCCTTATTACCCTTGAATTATCCTGCTTAATTTAACTTATCTGTACTGACAAAATGACACTATTTATTCCGTTCTGGATATCCAGAGTGTCACTCTGGGAAGTGTGCATTTGAATAAGCTTGCCAGGCACTATGGGAAACCAGTTTAAGAGTATTTCTCATGAAGAGAGCACATCAAATTCTTCTTCATTAATGA
Source organism: Oreortyx pictus (assembly GCA_036925125.1). Lineage (NCBI taxonomy): Eukaryota > Metazoa > Chordata > Aves > Galliformes > Odontophoridae > Oreortyx > Oreortyx pictus. Next base: position 68,720,733 of record JAUPFR010000001.1, on the reverse strand, counting down.
CTTCCGAAGGGCCAACATTTTTCTGTGTATTCTGTCTGCTTTTCTTCCAGACTATTTTTAGCCCTACCTTAGCAGTTTTACTTAACTACCTTACTTTTGACTACCTTACCTAACTTACCTAGTTAGTTTTCAGTAGCTGGGCATGGCATCATCCAGCCAACATTCAGGTGTCCTTCTCCGGTTCTTGACTGTTGCTGGGCTCTGGGCTAGAGATAGACTGGAGTGAAAAGAGCTTTGTATGAAGGGAGATTCAAAGAAGAAAGAAGAGCTCAAGCATTATTTTGTTGCTGTGTTCTGGGGAAAACTTGAGTCAATGAATTCTTGAACCAAGATCACAAACACCATTAGCTTTGAAGCATGAAGTTTCTTCTTTCATGAATGCTGCTGTCAGCACTGGTGAGCTGACTAAATTTCAGATTCGATGGTAAACATGAGATGCACTTACTGGAACTCTTCACTCAATTCAGACCAGGATGGTGGTGTTCCGTGCTTTATCCAAACAGTCATGTTATTTTGGGGTTTTAAGTTTCAAGCAAAGGGACAGAGATCTGGTTCAGAGATCTTTCACTGGCAGACTCCTTTACCAGCTTTGCCAGTTTTTGTGTTTCCACCTGCAGGAAAAACGCTACCGGTGATTGAACCTTTAGCATTTAACTATTTCTGTAGAATGCTTTTGTGTCCCAGCTTAGATGCCAGCCTATAGATATATATCTGACCTTCTGCAGAGCTTTACTACTTACAGCTCAAAGTACAGAAATCCAGCCAGATAACTAAAAGCTATCCCAATTCTTTGCCTAGGCCAGAATAGAAAAATCATAAAATGGGTTGAGTTGGAAGGTTCCTTCAAAAGTTGTCTAGTCTAACTCCTCTGCAATGAACAGGGACACTCACAGCTAGATCAGATTGCCCAGGGCCTGATCCAGCCTTGCTGGATGGATTATCAACCTCCAGGCACCTGTTCCAGTGCCCCACTACCCTCACTGTGAAAAAACTTCTGTATATCCAACCTAAATCTACCTTCTTCAAGCTTTAAGCTATTTCCCCATGTTCTGTCACCACAGATTCTGCTAAAGGGTCTGTCTCCTTCTTTCCTGTAGCTCCCCTTTAGGTATTTAAGGGCCTCTCTCAGGTAACCTTGCAGCCTTCTCCTCTCCAGGCTGAACAGCTCCAGCTCTCTAAGCCTGTCCTTGTAGAAGAGGTGTTCCACTCCTCAGGTCATTTCTGTGGCCCTCCTCTGAATGTACTCTAACAGGTCCGCGTCTTTCCTGTACTAAGGACTCCATATCTGGATGCAGTACTCCAGGTGAGGTCTTACCGGCACAGAGCAGAGGGGCAGGATCACTTCCCTCACCCTGATGGCCATGCTTTTGCTTCTTCTGCTGAGAGGGCACATTGCTGGCTCATGTTCAGCTTCCCAGCCACCATTACCCCCAGATTTTTTTCAGCAGAGCTGAACTTAATCCTTCTATCTCCTGGCTTGTATTGCTAGTGGGGGTTACCTTGACTCAGGTACAAGACCTTGCACGTGGATTTGTTGAACCTCATGAGGTTCACCTGGCCCCACCTCTTAAACCTGTCTAGGTCCCTCTGGATGGCATCTCATCCTTCTGGTGTGTTGACTGCACCCCACAGCTTGGTGTAACCTGCGAACTTGCTGAGGGTGCACTCAACCCCACTGTTGGTGGTATTGATGAAGATATTGAGGACTACTGGTTCCAGCACTGACCCCTGTGGCCACTCACCATAGATCTCCATTCAGACACTGAGCCATTAATCACCACTCTCTGGTCTCAGTCCTGGAGCCAATTCTTTTCCCATTGAACAGTCCACCCATCAAGTCTATCTTTCCAATTTGGGAAGAACTGCAGCTATTAACCTTATACAGCTCCACATCTTAACCATGGCAGCAGGATATGGTTGTATGTGAGAGAGGAGCATGGATGGACCTTGTTGTGCACCTTGCATAGTGGATCTGTCCAGCAGCAGAGCCATGTGAGCCAACTACGTATTGTGATCTTTGCTTCTCCTCAGCTTTCCTTCACAGACAACCTTTGGCTCTAGTGTAAGTTGAGTGTCTTTTGGCACTTCTATAGATTAGGCCTTTTTGCACTCTGGAGTGTAGACTGTCCCCTGATCTAACTCCTTTTTGTTATGTAAAGGGCTTTCTTCTCATGTCACAGTTACTTAAAATCTAGCACTTAATATTGCCTGAAGTTATCTAGTTCTAGTGCTTATCTGAATATAAAAGATTGGAATAAATACTAAGTTTGAGGCTTACAGTATATTAAATACAAAGATAACATTTTCCTGCCTCGATTACAGCCTTTTCAGTCCAGTCCTTCAGTGTCTCAGCGGGTTCCCAAATCTGCTATGCTACACACAAAATGAAGCTACCAGCTACTCCGAAGCCAAAATTGGTCATTATAAAACCTCTGTACACTGGCTGCCAGCCTCAGAGTTCATTATGAGGGAGGTCATTCTTCCTTACGGGCATGAATGTAGCTTTTGAGTACATTTTTTTTTAAAGTTTCATTTAATCGCAGTGCAGATGAATTGTTTTAACCACGGTCGCCTGATGGGAAACTAACTTTCTTCTTCCTGGAAGAAAAAAAATAGTGTTGATTCTTGCAGCAGCTTTCAGAACTACAGGATGTGATTTACTTTTTTTGAAAGGGTTGAAGATTTTGGCACTAGCAAAGGAAATTTTCCTCCCTCTCGTCTGCTTTTTCTTTAATACTGAGTAGTCAGTTTTCTTTTCAAATCTGTGAATGCACAGAATAAGGTCTTTAACAGGGCTCTTACTGAAGCATCCTCTCAAAGTGGGTTTGTTTTTTTTGTAACAAATATTTTCAGTTTTTTCATAATAGTTCTGTGAAATCAGAAAATCATTTGACTATATCAGATTTGTATTAGGCCAAAGCCTACAAAACTATGGAAATAGTTGAAAATATTCTTATTTTTTCATATTCAGTAGTCTTTAACCATTCATGAGAGATTTTGAAGAAGCCAAGCTCTTCTTGAAGGTGCATGGTGTTGAGATGAGAAGCCACCATATTCAAACTGGAACATGGGAATTTCTGGTGAGCTCCAAGGAAATCTTTTTTCCCTGTGGGAGTGGAACAGGTTGCTCAGAATGGCTCTGTACATTCCATATTTGAAAATACTAATATCTGAACTGAATAAAGTAATGAGTAATTAACTCTCTGCATTTGGCCCTGCTTTGGACCAGGACCAGTTTTAGTAAAGTGCACAAGAACACACTGGTGAATGAAAATAGTGAGTTTAAAATATTGTATACCTTTCGTTCCCTCGGTTATATACCCTTTGCCTGGTTTAGAAAAATCCAGTCTCCCTGAAGAATCTCAGTACTCCCTGAATGCTGAGAAAAGCAAATAGCCGTGATTTCAAACACCTGTCTCCTCTCAACAAAACTCCAGGTCTTTTTCCAAGTAAGTACTTACACAAAAACATTTTTAGATGTTGAATTTTCACATGGCTTTAAATAAACATATGAAGGACCAGGGATATCCAGTTTTAATCCTCTGTAAGCCTTCTGATTTGCTTTACAGTTTTTGGAAAGGATAGTGATTACCCATTGCCAGAGAGATTTAAGATGAGCAAAAAACACCATATTCTTCCCCAATCCAGTAGGTGAGAAAGGGAAAAGTCCATGGAATGAGCTATTTTTTGTTGTTGTTGTTGTTTCAGCAGGAAAAATCATGCATTCCAGAAAAAGTTGTGATCCGCTACTTTAGATGTTTTCTTTCTTGCTGTTTTGAAGGCATTCATTAAATGTATATCTTCCAGTATCTTAGTTCTTAGTGCCTACCTGCTAGTGCTATTCTGTTGCAGGTACATAGAAATTGTGGACCATCTATGCCAAAGCGGTCCTGCAGTAATTAGGCACGTGGTTCGGACTGGAAGGAGAATATGTAAGAGAACTTGATTTCCTGTGATGTTCTGCTCATTAGTCTCCTTTAAAAAATAAGCATAAAGTGATTATTTTTTCAAGTGCACTTGAAGAAGAATACAGATCTCACGATGTATTAGGCGGTGTTCACCACAAGACAAAATGTCTTGAGGTACTTCTTGAGGATCATTTATTTTTTTTCTGGGAAGGACTCAAGCCAAGTGGTGCTGAGACCGATCTTCTGTAATGTGCAAAGCTGCAGAAGCCATTTAAAGCTACCACACAGCTGAACCAAGTAGAAAGGTTTTGCAGCTGTGACTCAGAAAGCAATACCTCGGTATTTTCCTCCTTCCGGTCGCCCCTAGATAGGCAAAAGTAATTACTTAGTGTAAACAGTCCCTGGAGTATTTGGGCTGCATAGTCCAAGATGTCTAATTATGGGTAACGTTCTTATTTCCTAATAAAGAGAGAGAAAGTAAATAAAAAAATCTTGGTAGCAGCATTTAAGCTGTAAAGAAATGCTATTGAGAGTAAATTCTGCAGTTTATTGGGCAACATAAAATGGCTTGATAAAAATCCAATGAGCTTCAAGTAGGTATTTTTTTCTGAGGGGAGATGAGTATTATATTTTCTAATTAATTCAACCAGGCAGAAGTGATGAAGATAAAGTATTTCCACTGCTGAAAAAGAGGCTGTCTAGAAATCAAGTATAGATTACAGTTCAAGAGGAGAAGAACTGCTCTTTGAAAAGCACGTATGATTTGTAATGGTTAATGAAACGCAAGCTTGCAATGTAGTGCACTCAGTAATGGAACACAGCTGATCTGCGGTTATACAGAGTGCTGAAAATTCGGAACTGCAGGAGAAAAATGAGTTGAAAATAGCCGCAAGGAGAACAGTAGGTCTAGAAAGGTGGTGAGAGAATGAGCTTTTGCTTTGTTCCAAGAGCAGGTTAAGATGTTGTTAGGTTAATCCATACTTCTGAGAGAGGACAGATTTGATTCAGAAAGCAGTGGCATAACAGAATTCGCTGTTGGGAAGTTGAACATAAAATGCTCGGTAGTATTTAGTAATATTCTTTATTATGCTGCTGATTAATTTATGAATGGACTGAAGAATTAATTTGGTAGGTTCTCTGTCTGGTGAAGTCTTTAAAGACATCAAATTAGTTGTCTTTTTCTGGAAGCAATGATATAGCTCTGCAGCAAAAGTAGAAGACAGCGAGAACTCAGGACTAACTGGGTGAAGTCTTGTGGGCTATAATAATCTGAAAGCTTTGTGATCTGGAATAAGTCTGTCAGGAACTGGAGTGAGGCCATCAGGTTTTTTTTTTTTTTTTTTCAAATCGGCAGCTGAACAGCTGTCAGACGGTAGCTGCCAGTTAACATAAAGAATGTATCCTATGTTGCCAAAATGTCTAAGTGGTTTTGGCAGTGGAAGGGTATGTGGGCTCGCTTTGTAGTCTTCTCGCTGCAGGAATGGATGATGTACTTTATAATCTGTTTTAGCTGAGTATTTGTTTGGACATCAGAGGAAATGAAAGAAAATAAGAACAAAAAGACAGGTTAGTCACCTGCATGGAAGGAAGACAAAGGTTA